>CALYLW010002103.1:0-65000 GCA_944989445.1 Ampullaceana balthica
GGGAGTGTAATTTGAGAGGGAATGGTGAGAAGGGGGGAAAATTAATTGAGGAAGTGAGAGGATGGTTAAAGAGTAGTATTGAGAAAGGTTTGCGTGAAAGAAGAGGAGGGTTGTGGTAGAGGGTGTGAGGAGATAAAGGGAGAAGAATAAAATGTTTGGGTGAATGTATTGAGAAATAGACATAGGGGGGGAAGGGTGGGGGGGTTGGATGAGGTTGGTTTGGGTAGAGGGTTAGAAGGAAAAGGAGGTGGGAGGATTGTAAGGAATTGGTGAGAAAGGTTTTGAAGAGAGAATGAGAATTATAGTTGTGGATGAGAATTCATTGAGTGCTTGCATGTTGATGATGAACAAATGAGACACGTGACAACTTCGTTTTTTATTGGATTACAGGGGGGAGGGGGCGGCTTCACCACATCCATCGTTGGTTAGTTGTCTAACCATGTCCCTCATACGCCTAACTTGTGAAAATTGTATTTAAAAAATAAAAGATTCGGGATATATTCATGTATGATTTAGCAGTTACACATCTAAGCTTAGTGCCACCCAGAGAGGAACAAGATTGCCGCCCAATCTTCGATTCACTTCGATTGCTTTTGAAAATACTCCAAATTTTCCCAAACGAGCAATCCCACGCATGTGTTTTAGAAATATCTTTTATTAAAAAGTTTTCTAACGTACACTTTTTTTCAAATGCGAACAAAATGGAAAGAAATAATTTTTTTGAAAGACTTTAAATGACAGCATAGGGGCGCCATGTCTCATGATGTATTTGGAAATCTCTTCAAGACCCTACTTTAAACAAGTGAATTTGTCATTAAAGGAAAGAAAGACTGGACAGAACCGTAAACGATAATAGGCCTGTGTGGTCAAGAAATTGATATGGAAACTTAATTTGATTGTTTTGTTGTCGTTTTTAAATCAGAAAATATTTACTGCTTAACAATTTAAAAAAATCAATCAGTTAAATTACACAGCGATAGACCACGCCTTTCTGAAGGATTAATGAATGAAATAGATGTATATCATGAAACCTGGTCACGGCGAATGGTGGATCTAAATAAAGCACCCATAAGGGGTGACAACCCATCTATTTCATTTAAAAAAAACAACGTTATTTCTAAGTGATTAAATTATAATTGCATAGGATAATTTTGTAAATATTATCAATCATGTTGAGTGTTATTCGGAATAACAATTTTAGCTGAAATTTTCAACAGCGACCAGAATTAGATCCATTCATTCTTTCAAAACTCGAGCTGAAAAAGCAAAGAGGGATAACAAAAAACAAAAAAAAAGCAATCAGACTGATCTTTCTGAACATCTACCTGCTATCTCACAACCTGAGTAAAAAAAAACCAAAACAACAAAATATTAATGCACATATTTTAAGCCACACGGAGGAGGGAGGGGGTGTGTTTACTTTCAAATTACTTCATTAAAAAATCCCCAGCTAAAATGAGTTGCCGCGTCTACGGATAATTACCGCAGTGAGCAGAGTAACAGTAGGGGTGGGGGGGGGGAGAACCAGGTGTGGGCAAATTTTAGACAGCGTGAGGGAGGAGAATGGTAGTTAGGATAAGGGGAGGGTGAGGGGTGTGGGGCGAATTTGGGTGGGACAGAAGTGTTTTCACCCGTGGGCGGGTGTGGGATGTGGGGCCCTCATGCATGGGTGTAAAATGTGGGGCACTCATGAGTGGGATGTGGGGGCGCTCCTGGGCGGGTGTGGGATGTAGGGGCCCTCCTGGGTGGGTGTGGGATGTGGGGGCCCTCCTGGGCGGGTGTGGGATGTGGGGGCCCTCCTGGGCGGGTGTGGGCTGTGGGGGCCCTCCTGGGCGGGTGTGGGATGTGGGGGCCCTCCTGCGCGGGTGTGGGCTGTGCGGGACCTCCTGGGCGGGTGTGGGATGTGGGGGCCCTCCTGCGCGGGTGTGGTATGTGGGGGCCCTCCTGGGTGGGTGTGGGATGTGGGGGCCCTCCTGGGCGGCTGATGGCAGTTTAAAGAAATCAGCTGGACATCGTAAGAAGTTTAACATCATTGGTCATGGTCATAGGACCGCTTTACCGCTTGTTGGGTTAATTAAGGTGTATACGATTGTCTGTGTGTTGGGGGGGGGGAGGTGCAAATAGTTGGCACGGTTTCTGTCTATTTGTTTCGTATCCTGTCGTGCCATGTAGTACAGAAGACTCAGTCGGCAGCTGGTGTTTCACAAGAGTCGTGTACAATGCCACACGCTTTGAGCGTATACTTTTAACGCTTCATTGGATCAACCCGGGCTCGCTATACGACATTCCGCGCCCAGCGATACGCAAATAAAGCAGAAATGTCGCCATGGAACCGGTTGTTGCGTTACTAAGGCTAAGAATTAATTGCCGTATTTTATTACTGTGTCTAATACTTCAACCTCAGCTTCACGACTGACTCTACCGCCGACAAGAAGTATAGATAACCTATGCGTTGGTACTTGGTACTACAAGGTACAACGGCGTAGGTGCGTAGGTATAATACAAAGGCGTGGGTGCGTAGGTACAAAGGCGTAGGGGCTTAGGTACAAAAGGCGCAGGTGCGTAGGATAGAGGCGTAGGTACATAGTCGTAGGTACAAAGTTGTAGCTGCCGGATTACCTAATTTCGTCGTCAAAGTTTGTTGTGTCTGATGGGTTGTGTACATGTGAAAGAGGGGCTGTGTACATTTGGGTGAGGGGTTGTGTACATTTGGGTGAGGGGCTGTGTACATTTGGGTGTGGGGTTGTGTACATTTGGGTGAGGGGCTGTGTACATTTGGAAGAGGGGCTGAGTACATTTGGAAGAGGGGCTGTGTACATTTGGGTGAGGGGCTGTGTACATTTGGGTGAGGGGTTGTGTAAATTTGGGTGAAGGGTTGCGTACATTTGGGTGAGGGGTTGTGTACATTTGGGTGAGGGGCTGTGTACATTTGGAAGAGGGGTTGTGTACATGTGGGTGAGGGGTTTTGTACATTTGGGTGAGGGGTTGTGTACATTTGGGTGAGGGGTCTTGTACATTTGGGTGAGGGGCTGTGTACATTTGGAAGAGGGGTTGTGTACATTTGGGTTTATAAATTTCACTACTTGAATGCTGATTTTAGTAGTAAATTTAATTGATGGAAATGTCCACACACTGGATTGCCTAAAAGTTTGAACTGATAAAACTAGCGTCTCATAAAAATCACTTGAATTTCTGCCTTAAAAAAATAATTAATATGTATCTTGTGACATTTTCTGGCAGTTATTTTGTTTGGGTTTGGAACTGGTTTTAATGGATTGCGTGTAATATTACCATCCATAAACAAACTTTTTCTGTTTTTTTATGTTTGGAAAATTACTGCCGTTTTGTTTAAAAAAAAGCGGCTTTTTATCTTGTTTTCCACTCTGCGTGAAATTGAAGATGTCCTGCAGGGCGTCTGGAGTCTTCCTGTTCTGTCTGGTGTGTCGGTAAGTTAGACAGTGTGTCATGCATTTCCAGAAACAATGTGTTGCAATCCCTACCATTATGCCAGCGGCTTAGCGTGGGTATGTGCCACCCGGGGCAGAACCCAAATTTGCCGCCCCCCAAAAAAACAACAACAAACAAACAAAAAAAACAAACAAACAACAAAAGCACTGTATAGCGAAGTCATAAGTGCGCTCGTCTCACGAGCGGGCGTGGGATCTATCCCACGTTAAAGCCACACTAATTAAACAACCTGTAAAAACAAAGTTTTTGACTATAAATCCCTTATATTTGAGACATGACTAAAAGTATTGATTATGTTCAATGTAATACGCACCACGCGACAAACATTTACAGACTGAACGTGACTGAATTGGACTCTTCTTGCTGTAAAACACGGGGATGTGGTCATCGATGGCTGGAGTGAACTCCGTTGAAATTTAACGAACATTTGTGTTGTTATCACGTGTATAAACAAATCACCAACCCATGAAAGGGCTTTAAATTAGGGCTGTTATCGATTAATTACAATTTAATCGTTAACTTTTGAAAAATTAACGATTAATTAATCGTTAATTTCGATTAAAGCCAAAAATAGAAAATTATGACGTCATTAAACTGAACATTTCAAGGGATGTAACAAAAAGAAAACCTTTTCACCATCTTGGACTTTGCCATCCGCAGTTAGCTTAAAAACAGAATTTTTGCTCAACTTTCCAGTTATATGTTTAAATTTAACTGCGCTGATACTGCCAGCCATTTTTTAGTCGACGTCTGCCGGTCCACATAAGTTAATAAAATAAATTATAATATTACGCTGGAGAAGTTTGTAAGTAAAAAAATATATATAAATTATTATTAATTATTAATAATTAATTATTTATTAATAAATTTTTAAAAAAATATTATAAATATTTTCTTTAATTTTAATCGATTTTTTATCGATTAAAATAATTTTAATCGATAAAAATCTGTAACGATTAATCGAGAAATTCATCGTTAATTTCCGCAGCCCTACTTTAAATATAATTCATAGGTACATGGTGACGCGTTTAGACGGTCTCATAAAAACTTCCACATGATATCATCGTGGGAACGAACCCAACATAAAACAGTATTTTAAACAAATATAACTGCTTTAGATTTTCTCACTCTTATCTATAGAAGGGCGGGGCATCTCATTTAGGCTAATGATTTTTGTGAAGGGGAGATTTATATGGTCATCAGTCCGTCCTCAAGGGACGATGGCTTTCTCTCCTCCTCCGAGCGCAGCCTTTCGCGTACCTTGACCGTTAGAGGGTGAGCTCTTCAACGACGGCCTCGAGTGTATTGTGAAAAGGAGATTTAGAACCTAATTCCCACCAGCCTCTACTCCAACCCCACCCTTACCCTTATCGGCTTATTTTGATCTGCCATAAATGATAAGGGGTGAAAGATTAAACAAGGTGAACGACAAAACATTCTAATTAGCTAGAGTTATGTCCCGTTACGTCAACGCCATGAATCCCACATCTCTTTCATGGCAGATTTATCACCCGTCATTAATTTAAAGGTTAGTTCCATTCAGATGGGGTGGTCAACCCCTCCGCCGGGTGGCACTATTATCTATATGTGGAGGGGGGGATATTCTTGGCCAATGGAAGAGCTTTTATTCTTGAAAATAAAGGGAGGAGGAGGGGCTAAATTTGTTTAAAATTGAGTTGTTTAAAAAAACAACAACAACCTTTGATAACTCTATACATTTAAATGTTTGTGCGTGTGTCTGTAAGTGTGTCTTTTTCACTGTTTCCGTATGTGTGAGTCAGTGTGTATATATGTATGGCTGTGTTTGTATTTCTGCCTTACATATTAAGTTTTCTAGAATTATTATATATATATTTACACTCAATTATGTATGACTGTGGCCTAACGCTAAGGGACATCACTCTGCTTTTTTTTTAAAAATTGAAAATATAGACTTAAAAATCATAATCATTTTGGTTTCCAGATGAACATTAAACACCCTCCACACTATTATTTTCATGCGGACGTTCGAAAATAGTTATTTTTTGGTGCAGTAATTTGGTGCGCTGCTTTTTAAAATTAGTTTAAAAAATCGTGTGGTGATTAGCACTGTAAAAAAAAATTATATAAATACTTTGTGTACATTTTAGGAATATTTCGTATTTATCATATCAATATAAGTTACTTCGGCTTTTGATAAACAAAAAAAAGTGGGCGCCTTAGGCGCCCTACAACCTCTATTATAAAATACTTTGTGTACATTTAAGGAAGTTTAATATTACGTATTTATCATACAAGGACAAGTTAGTTGGGCTTTTGGAAAAGGTGGGCGCCGTAGGCGCCCTAAAAAGGCGCCTCAGCACAACATAGTAAATAATATAAACACCCTCAATTATTACGGACTCAAGCCGTAACTCTAAGGGACATCACTCTGCCTTTTTTTTAAAAATTGAAAATATAGACTTAAAAATCATAATCATTTTAGTTTCCAGATTAACATTAACCAAACAACGGACGAACCTTTGAAGTCAGCATTTGTGTTGTAAACAGGGCTGAATGACTCACTCAGAGTTATTTTTGGTGCAGTAATTTAGTACTAAAATTAGTAGCGTCACGGACAGGACAGACGGGACGTGCAGTTTAAAAAAAGTGGGCGCCTATACTTTGTGTACATTTCAGGAAGTTTAAAATTAAGTATTTATCATACAAGGACAAGTTAGTTGGGCTTTTGAAAAAGAAATATAATGATTAGGTTAAGTTTTTTTAAAATACACCAAAAACGAACAAAGACACGGGATATAAGAAAAGGAAGGAAGAATCAAACGTTACAGTAAAAGCTACAACGGGATAACTATTCCACAGTTATGTAAAATGTTGAATTCGTTTTTAATTCATATGTCGCCGACGTTTTATAAATCTATTTTCCATGTAAATTCCATCATGGGTATTGCTCGTATATAGAATGCCAGTAACTGCAATTTCTTAAATGTCGTCATGATCAGAACTGTTGAAGTGTTTAGCCTGTATAAATAAATATCGCATTACATGTACTCTGTAATCTGTATTCTATAGTATTCCACAATTCCTAAACCGTTTCACTGATGCTCTGTCGTAGGAGGTCTTTGTTGTTATCTGAAAGATTTATAAAAGAAATCAGAATTCCAAAGTTGATGACGTCCACTTGCTGATGCTCCCACGTGGTGGGTGTGGCCCGGAAGCTCTCATTTGCGGTCACAGAAAAAACGCGTTCATCTCGCCGAAGAGTGAGTTGAGATTCGGCCGGCCTACAAGAATTTATACGGAACTGTAGCTTATTCCGACCAAGTTTTCGATATGGCGATGGCTGCCCCCCCCCCTCTGTTTCCACGACAACAGGAAAAGTCGAGCCGTGTGGTGCGACAGACTCAGACCAAACCATTCAGACTTTATAATCGGACAATAAATCTAAAGCTTATTTGTAAAATGAATATTCGAGTCTTACTCAGAGGTATTGAACGGAATTTTACGACAAGAATTATTTAGAAATGTGTCTGTATAGAATGAAAAACTGTTGCTTTTTTATTTTTTAAAAATCGTTATTATTTATTTGATGGGGTGGGAAAGGCGTTATAACAGGTCCATTAAGAAGATTTTCAAAATTTAACTGTTATTCGAATTTTAAAATTGCTTTAAAGTTACTTTTTTGGCCATGACAGAGATATTTCTTTACCAATCCAAGCACGTGTTTTATAAACGCACAGCGAACCTCTCGCGGTCTTTATGGTACGACGGTGGAACATAATTTATCCAAACGGAATAATATTTACAAAAAAAAATCCTCCGTCCAATCCTTAGAATTGCCATGAGAATCAAGAGCAGATGGAATGTGGAGCGAATTGAGGTCTCCGGGAAAGTTTACGCTGAATGAATGTAAATTATCACATTAGCATTTGGAAAAATGCAGGCTGTGATTATTTTGCGATGTCTATCGTTGGTACAAAAGAGACCGCTTGAAGTGATGATTTCAAGGCCTTAAGATAGTGCACCAGGTGCAGGATGTTTAGTTTGAAATGTATTCGGTAATTTTAGTTTGAGGGGGAGGGGGGGATTCAGTGTATTGTAAAATGATGAATAACATTGGATTTTTGGGATTCATTCGATTTATAAGTGTCTTAGTTTCGGCAGCATTGGAGGCGGAAAAAAGAGCTAAACTTATTCCAATAGATGGTACATGTGATGGGAAAATTGTTATTATGTTTCGAACTTTTTGTTTCCTGGGCAATACGGCTTCAAAAGAAATGGTCAACAATGGAACCAAAAAAAAACAACAACAACAACACACACACACACACACAAATATCTTAACAATAACAACATTTTTCAACGGAAAAAAATTACTAATTTATGTTATCTAAGTCGAAATCTTTGAGTTTTATGCAACATTGTGCGCAATCTTCTGATAACGCAGCCGTGGGAAGCAGAAGTAAAGGAATTTATTTAAAAACTATTTAAAACAGTCCCCTGTGATGGGAAGCTTATACACTGAATAGCAACTCTGTTAATACATCCACAACAATAATTTATATTATATGCCTTATCTCATTTCTTAACTTGTTTCTCTGTGTACACGATACTGTGGTGTGGAGTATCTAAGTGTGTATCGACCTGTCCGGTGTAAGGTAAAGCCAGCGCCACACACTGATGTCATTCCTATAACAGAAACTAAGAAATAGCGTTCAAAGTTAAATCAGCCGCCTACCGTAACAAACTGAATGGAGCATACGGTGCGTAACATCCAAATAATGTCTTACGGTCCGTGACATCCAAATAATGTCTGTCTTTAGATCTGCACGAGTTATTGTACTACAGCTGAAGTAGCGCGCGTTGTTGTCAATATCGATACCAATATTGAGGTTTCAAATTATTTTAATGTGTCAAGTGAATTGTATTATCACATACTCCCGTCAGTTGAATGGGCACCGACTCCCACCAGGAAAATTGTATGGTCACAGACCGACCTGAATCAGGTATGTGTTGAATGATCATAGATCCCGACAGGTGTATTTTATTTGATCACAAAACCCCACCAGGTTTGAATTGTATGATCTCAGACGCAACCCCCCCCCCTTTTCCATTCCGGTATATTTTGTATGGTCACAGACGTCCACCGCGTGTATTTTGTATGGTCACAGACGTCCACCGCGTGTATATTGTATGGTCACAGGACCCCACCGCGTGTATATTGTATGGTCACAGACGTCCACCGCGTGTATATTGTATGGTCACAGACGTCCACCGCGTGTATATTGTATGGTCACAGACGTCCACCGCGTGTATATTGTATGGTCACAGACATCCACCGCGTGTATATTGTATGGTCACAGACATCCACCGCGTGTATATTGTATGGTCAGAGACGTCCACCGCGTGTATATTGTATGGTCAGAGACGTCCACCGCGTGTATATTGTATGGTCACAGACATCCACCGCGTGTATATTGTATGGTCACAGGACCCCACCGCGTGTATATTGTATGGTCAGAGACGTCCACCGCGTGTATATTGTATGGTCACAGACATCCACCGCGTGTATATTGTATGGTCACAGGACCCCACCGCGTGTATATTGTATGGTCACAAGACCCCACCGCGTGTATATTGTATGGTCACAGACGTCCACCGCGTGTAAATTGTATGGTCACAGACATCCACCGCGTGTATATTGTATGGTCACAGGACCCCACCGCGTGTATATTGTATGGTCAGAGACGTCCACCGCGTGTATATTGTATGGTCACAGACATCCACCGCGTGTATATTGTATGGTCACAGGACCCCACCGCGTGTATATTGTATGGTCAGAGACGTCCACCGCGCGTATATTGTATGATCACAGACATCCACAGCGTGTATATTGTATGGTCACAGACCCCACCAGGTGTTATATCCAGGTTAAAGAACCTATCACAGCAGTTTTTGCCTAGGTGCATTGCATGACCTCAGTTACACCCCAGTGCATCTCAAACCTGTAAGTCTTGTGCCATGAACGGATGGACCTGATTCCAAGTGCACCACGGACCGTTGAAAGTTTTGATGAATTATTTTATTTGACCACGAATCGATCAAATTTGTTTTAAACTTAAACTTGTACTTGTGTTTGTCAACCTGGCAATGCATGGCTGGCAATTTATGGCTGGCAATTTATGGCTGGCAATTTATGGCTGGCGATTTATGGCTGGCAATTTATGGCTGGCAATTTATGGCTGGCAATTTATGGCTGGCAATTTATGGCTATGGCAATTTATGGCTGGCAATTTATGGCTGGCAATTTATGGCTGGCAATTTATGGCTGGCAATTTATGGCTGGCGATTTATGGCTGGCAATTTATGGCTGGCAATTTATGGCTGGCGATTTATGGCTGGCAATTTATGGCTGGCAATTTATGGCTGGCAATTTATGGCTATGGCAATTTATGGCTGGCAATTTATTGCTGTTAACTATACAAACAGGTGATATTAATACTTACAATTAGTTTTCTTAAAATTAAACTGACGAGATCGTTCAACATTTAAAAAAACGTTTTTCTATGTTTTAATAAACCTTTATGGCAAACATGATTCAACTTTGAAAGAGTTCTTATATCAGTGAGATATGTGGTTTGACAATTAATACATTTTCAACGTTTACACTTTGCCGAAGGTTCAAATCCATTATGTTTTATTCTCCCGTTACCTGAACTAGTTTTAGACTTATCTCGTTATTTTTTGGCATCATTGTTATCATAAACGTTGTGACCAAGACTGACAGTGACATGCATCTGAATGCCTAAATGTTCTGCTTCACGTGTTTCCCTTAACTGCGTTCCTGGTGTTTTTAAACCTGGGACCCACCTCTGCTCACACATGTGCCTACAAATTTTACCCATTCATGGGCGAATCTTGGATTCGTTAATAATTGATGTTCTTGGGTATGAGAACTCGGTAACCCACATCTATCCACTGATATACACGTTTTACCAATTCATGAATGCATGGGCGGATCTTGGATTTGTTAATAACTGACATTCTGGGGTCTAGAGAACCCGGTAACTCAAGTCTACCCACTCATATACTTACAACATTTACCTAAACATGGGCAGACCTTTGAGAGATTTTAATTGACAAATTCATCTGTGTGGGCGTGGTTTGTCATACAAGTGTTAAATTTTCTCAATCAATTAAATAAAAAACACTTCAGCAAATAGGGACGTTAACCAATTTTCTCTAATTTTAAGACGTTCAGCCATGTTTGCAAGATAAAATTCCTTTTCAGTCAACGGAAATGTAATCGATGTGTTTGTAATGGTTTTTTTTTAACTGGTCGGTTAGAGAGTAATCTTGAGATACACCAAGGGCTTAGTGACTGAAACAACGGACACATCGGTCGCCATCAATCACGAGCAACACAATCCAGGCATTCAGAAGATGAAAGCGTTATTTTAGATGTTTAAGTTTTGTAATTCTACTTTAAATAACAGGAATAACCCCCCCCCTTCCCTCGGTGACTCCGTCTTATCAGATGGACTACCGCAGTATTTGTAAAGTCACTGTTTATGGGTGTATATAGAAATACAGCATAAGGTGTGCAGCGTATAGGTTAAATAGAGAACAGGGTCTTTATAGTATAGGGTTTATAGAATATATAGAGAGTTTAAAGAGTAGAGGGATTTAAAGTATAGGGTGTATACAGAAAAAACGTTTATAGAATAAAGGCTGGATATCTATAGGGTGTAACGAGCGTAGGGTGTAAAGAGTATAGGTTGTGTAGAGCAAAGCGGTAACATAGGAACTCTTGTGTTAAATGAATCAAACAAATGTCGCACGCCCGGCTCCCCCGGCCGACCAGAGTTACTTTTGCTTTGCACCTGTAGCTGCGCACTTCCTGGGCCCCAACGAACCCGGCATGTTCTATCTGTGTCTGCTCGAGTCTTAGATCACCTTCACATTCATCTAATCTATTTCAAGATATGATTTCAGTTCACCTGGACTCTCAAAAAAATCTGGGTCGTGGAAGGGAGACCGCGAGACATCACTGAACAACCCAGAAACAGAAACGCTTCCAGACATCTCCAGGGAGGAACGGAACGAGTAATAATAAAAGTGGCAATTCCACAAGAGCAAACAGACCGGACCAGGCGGGTAGTGAGTGTAAAACGTGACGCGGTATGTTGATCTGTTTTATGCGTTACGTGGTAACGACTTCACTGGCGGCAGTTAAAAAATAAGTCGGTCATATGTGGATGTAAGTGAATGATTATTGACAAGTTAATCCAAAATCTAGTAGTATCCTGGTCTTGGAATGGGCGACTCTTAACAACTGATACGCACGACCAAATTATGACTATAAAAAAAGCAATTGAAACAAACAAGAACTCAGATTTTATAAGTTAACTCTAAGTCAAATGACTTATTGATATAAGGCAGTGCTTGGGGGTTGGGTATAAATCAATGGGAAGATCTGAAGTAACCCACAATACTTTCATAAAGTCTGCAATGACTCCTCACAAGAGTTGTCTTTCGAAACTGAGCTTTGTCCAAGAGCTGTGTGCGATATGAAATAAATCATACCAGTCTTTCAGGCCGGCTAGCTGTTCACTGTTATCTCAGCTAAATGTGAGCGTGTGAAGAAAGATAACTCTGATGATGACGGTGACTACCATGCACGAAATTATAGTTTTAAGCGTTGATATACAAGTTTTAGTGAGATGTAATTGTCGAGAATGTTGAATGCTGTTACTTCTTATTCTTAACGAGCATCAAAGCCAGTCCAAGGACGTTCCGCAAACTTTCGGTGGCATGTTGTAACTCCCCTCCAACAGCCGCCTCGACCGGCATACATATGCATCACGTCAAAAATACCATTCATTATAGTTAAAATAAACAACTCGTAAAAACAGAGCTGTTGACTATAAATCCCAACGCGCATAACTCAAAATAAAGTCTTGGAAGAAACACTGCACCAAAAATAACTCGTTTTGAACGTCCACGTAAACGTGTTCAATATGATTGGCTGTAGGAGTCATAAGTGTTTGAGGGACAATCGTTATCGATGAGCGCACGGAACATAGCCTTTTAATATATAGGAAGGAGGATGTTGGTTTTGTTGCAGGATTAAATGTACACGGTTAGCAGAGAGTCTGGTTTTTGAATAAGACAGCGACGATGATGGTTTCTTGTATAGCGCCGCCTGTACATACTATAGCCCAGCATGTTGACAATCGCTCAGATTTAAAAAACTTAGTGTGAAGTCTCTCCAAGACATACCATGATGCCTTCTCTCATGACCTTGACTGGCATATCACGGGCATCAGCCGGGCTGCACTAAACTAAATGGATAAACACTATCGTCAGGGGTGGGAACCTCAATTCCCACTGGTTGAGGGTGGGGCGCTGCGTGGTTGAGTTCTCAAGTGTTTCCGCCAGTAAGACCGTAGATTCGGAAGTTGCGGTTGATGTGAGTGGAGAGTATGTGGGTGAATGTGAGGGGAGAGTATGTGGGTGGATGTGAGTGGAGAGTATGTGGGTGGATGTGAGTTGAGGGTATGAAGGTGGATGTGAGGTGAGAGTAAGTGGGTGGCCTCGAGTCAGACTGTGTTAGTTTACAATATATAGTGATGTACTCTTCGTGAACTAAAAATTTGTTTAGATACAAGTTCTCTTAGGACGGTCGTTGTTTGCGATGATTGGAAAAAAGAAATTAAGGCCTGAGTTAATGACGCTATTGTCCCTAGAAATTAGCCGCGTTACCTCCCCCTCGCTCAATGTCCTTGGGAATTCTCAGACATTTGTGTCTTTGTTAAACATCCATCCCATTATTCACCCTAGCGCCCCTCCCTCTCTCTCCAGTAATTTTTTCATTTGTATTCGCGTTGCAATTCAGAAAATTTAAAGACATACATGCATTTTTTAAAAAATGTATACCGTGAGAACAATTCTTTTTGCACACCCAGGTCTAATTACCCTTGAAAGAAAAAAATGTATTGACGAAATCCTGATGTAAGGGGTAAACTTCTTATATTATATCCATGCCAATGTTAACGATATCACGCAATGATTTAATTTCTTGCCTCGTAAATAACTATATTATGTGAAACTTCGCGTAAGTACGCAAAAGATTGTTAATAATGCATTGGTATAACCAGGGGTGGTGGGGGGTGTGAGTAGTTGTAGCCATGACTGCTTCACGTTTGTTTTTAAAGCAAACGATTAAGCCCGACGTTATTTGTTATTGCCTCGCTAAGTCCTCGGAAAAATCCATAAACACTTACTTGATTTTTTTAAAGCTCTCCCTTGACTGATCCATTGAATCAGAAAACAAACAAAACGTAAGAAATATCTGTTATTTTCATTTCGCACTCTATGTACGACTCAAAGAGCCAACATAACACTTTTTTATGTATATTTTAAAAAGGGATAACAAAAACAAGAGAGAGAGAGAGAGAGAGAGAGAGAGAGAGAGAGAGAGAGAGAGAGAGAGAGAGAGAGAGAGAGAGAGAGAGAGAGAGAGAGAGAGAGAGAGCGAGCGAATTTCAAATATCTATGATGCACCGTTTACCTTACCAGAGAGGCTCAAGATAGAAAAATCCGCTTGGGGGGAAAGAGGGGGTGGGGGTGAAGAATGATGTATACCAGAAGCCACGCATGAGCACATTTACCGAGACCTTGGCGAGGACCTCAGACCTGAGAGATCACTGAGAAACGATCACTATCGGATGCTGGAAATAGGTTCAAGTCCAACATGAGTAAATGTGATTATCTGGTGGATCGGACTCGTACCCGCGGTATGTCGGAGGGAAGGGGTGGGGGAGGGGTTGCTGGTGCTGCGAATTCTCCTTCACGCTGTCCATCAAATGTGTCAGCTGTTGGGAGGGGGTGGGGGTTGATATCAAATGTCTAGTTTCTGATCCCTGACCTGAGTTGGTGGAAGAGCTTTCTCCTGGGAGGGGATGAGGGGGGGGGAAGCTCGTCTGAGATCTATAGGATACTACGAATCGTTTTGGAACCGGGTCTTGATGTTATATCCAGAAACCGTATCCCCGATGGGCGGCAAACTTTCACCCTTTTTTTTCACTATGTAAAAGTAAGTTTAGATACTTGAACATTATTATGCCTTTGTTTTTCAAGGCAAAAACACAGCTTTTCCTACTATTAGACCCCGCTCACAACCAGTCATGTTGAAAAGTAAGGAAGTATTCAGATTATTTAGAAAGTGAATTATTAAAAAAAATAATTTTAAAACAATTTTCCATTTTAACATTGTCATCTAGGGCATGGTTCCGTTATAATTTTTTTTTCTATGCCAAAAAAAAATGTATTAAAATGAGGTATATATAATACTCATTTTGCTATTTCCAATACACATACAATCTAGCATAGAATTATATTCTATTTTAATGTACCCTTACATCAGTGGTCGGGAGACCTTTTGTCTGAGAGAGCAAAAAAACACCACATATTTTGAAAAGTAATTCTGTGAGAGCCATACATTATGTTTAAAACTAAAAATTCAAGTAAATGTGTGCATTTTTTGTAATTTAAACACTAAAAGTACAATAATTATGTCTCTGAATTTTTCTATATGTAACATTGTTATGCTGTTTTTTTATATTCAATTAAATGTAGATCAAAGGAGTCTGGATATTTAAAAAAAAATAATTAAAGTCGAACATTTGTCTGAGAGCCAGATGCAGCAATCAATAGAGCCACATCTGGCTCGCGAGCCATGGTTTCCCGACCCCTGCCTTACATCCTTCGGAGAATATCATTTTAGAAAATTCTTCAAATTTCACCCAGCTCTCTTTACACTTTTAGTTTTTTCGTATTTACCCCCCACCCCCTCACCTCTCTTCATTTGTCGTATATACCCCCCCCCACCTCTCTTCATTTGTCCAAGCAAACTTTACTGTTTGAACAGTCTGTCATTTATTTGGTGTCATGTGACCATGGTGATATCCTGGTCAGAGTCTGTTACGGCATCACGCCGTTAGCGAGATCCGCCATGTTTCTAGGAATCCTTGCGCCGACAGGCAACAGGAAGTGACGAGTGAAAACAAAACAGCTCATCCTCATACACGTGCACGATCGATCTAGCGGCGAGCAGATCAGCTATTGATGACTCGTGCTCGGTGTTTGACGTGTGTCCACTCTCTCTCTCCAGGAAGATCATCTTTCACTGGATGAGGACGTCTCGAGGGTGCGGAATAAATACATAAATTTGAGGGCGCCGTCGGGGGAATAAAATAACTCCAAAATATGTCACAGCACACACTCGTGAACACTCGGCGAGATCGGGGCGGGAGGGGGGTAGGGACAGAGATCAGGAAATAATAATAACGCTTTTTGGGGTTATTGGTATGACAAGACGAGTGGGGCTTACGTTGATTTTATTTTGTTTTAACTGATTTTTGATCAGAGATTGATTCCGGGGTCATGGCTTAAGTGGAAGACAGAGTTGTTGGTTCCGGGAGATGGATGGCGGAGAGGGGAGGGGGGGGGGAATACATGATCACTGGTTATTTTTACAGAAATATTTTATTAGCGTTTGTTATAGGCTTTAGATCAAGGGTCGGGAAACTATGGCTCACGAGCCAGATGTGGCTCTATTGATGGCTGCATCTGGTAATCGAGACAAATGTTCGATTATAAAAAAAGTTTATTCAGACTCCTTTAATCTACATAATAATTGCGTGTTAAAAAACAGGATAACAATGTTATTAAAAAGAATTCAGAGAAATAATTATTGTATTTTTAGTGTTGAAATTTTAAAAAAAAACATTACTCACATTTACTTAATTTTTTAGTTTTAAACATAATGTATCGCTCTCACAGAATTACTTGTCAAAATATGTGCCGTCCATGGCTCTCTCAGACAAAAAGTTTCCCGATCGCTGGCTTAGATAAACATCTTTGTATATTCGGCTTCTCCGTATATTAAAAATGCTTTTAAGAAGCATATTATTTTAAAGTTTCATTCCGTTTTGCCCTTTCTAAATATGTTTCTCCCATATTTGAAGATTTTTTGTTTCCTTACATTTTAAAGAAATTATTCGATATTTTAGTATCTCGATCAGGGAAGGTTGGTGCTGATCCAGTGCTGTTAACTCAAGGTGCCAAATTTTCCCAGGCAGGCAGGAGTAAATAAATTCCCAAATTAGACTAAAAATTCCCAAATGCATTAAATTCTGTTGGCGAAGCAATCTCAAATATTCCCATATTTAGGGCCAAATCCTCATAAATTCCCATTTCTATAAATTTGCCTAATTTGGCTTTTAAAAAAAATCCCACGATTTGGGAAATTTCCCAGGAGTTAACAGCACTGTGCTGATCGCCTCAAATTGGAGACGGTTGTCTCATGTTGTTCCGAGAGAATCTTTAAGATTGTCCCTGTCTGGCCAGGGGGCTGACTGTGTACTTAACACGATCATGATCTGAATCAGGTCAGATAAGTCAAGACTTTGTCTGGTAACATGATCTCTGCCCCCTGAGCTGGGTTCACAAACCACAAAATCCCCTTCTCCTCAAGGGGATTTGGTAATACAAGTGTTTATTATAGTTGATGAAGTGATGAAGTGGAGGAGTCATCGTTCCGTACGTAGTCTTAAACCTGTTCGAACCTACCATCATATCTGGAGGCTTATGGAATATCTCACTGGAGACTTTGTACAAATGTACATGGGGATCCGTCATTGTACACATGAATATTGAGAGTCGACTAAGTACACGTTAATATTGACATCCGGATATGTACACATACACATTAAGAGCCGGCTATGTACACGTGAATACTGAGAGCCAACTATGTACACATGCATATTGAGAGCCAATTTAAGTAAGGAAGATTTTTTGCATAGAATATCTTGATAGGCAACTCATCCCTTCAGACTTATTTTCAAGTTAGTATACTCCCCCCCCCGAGTATACTAACTTGAAAATAAGTCTGAAGGGATGAGTTGCGTATGGCTTGAGAACGCGAACCTATACCAGGACTGTGGATCACGACCGTATCCAGGACTGATTATAAGGGCCGTAACTGGGGATCTGTGCCGGAACTTTTGAACAGAAGAAGGTCAATGATCAGGAGCGTATCCAGGACTGCGGATATGGGCCGTAAACATGAATTTGAACCAGAAGCGTAAATGTTTCAGCAGGTCAAAAATCGTGGCTCTGAAACAAGAGCTGCACTTAGGAGCAGTGTTCCCTTTAAGCTGTGCGGCTGCGCGGCCGCGCAGACATCTGACCGACGCCGCGCAGAGTTTAGAATTTCCGCCCAGAAAATTCTATAAAATATTGCACACAAAAAATGGATGCTGTGCAACTTTGCACACGGGTTTTTTTGTGCTTTGCACTCGGGCAAACGAACTTTAGAGGGAACAATGCTTAGGAGCACACATTTACTGAACATTCGATGCAGGTATGTACATCATGTTGATCCCATGTTTATAAGTATAAGAGTTAAAAGATATATGAAATACGACTTTGACTATTGCTCTGTCTACGATCATTGGAACGTTCTGACAGGGCTATTACATAGTTTTGTATGACCAGAGATCAAATATTGTATTTATTCATTTATATTTAGTCAGACATTAAATACTTCATTTATTTATTTATTCAGACGTCATTTTTTCTCCCTACTCCCACTTTAATAACAAAGAAAACGATATATAAGACTGTATGTAGAATCCCCAATGTACCGTAAATCACTTGCAGAATTCGGAGTTGGATTGTCCAGATCAGGAATCTCAAAATTGATTGTTAAATAATTTATAAAAAGTAAAATGTAAACAAAAATTTTTTTTTAAAAAGGACACGCTTTTATTTACAAACATTTACAGACTGAAACGCGCTGATCTCCCCTGCCCTTGATGTAAACTCGGGAATTTGGTAAACGAGGGCTGGAGTGAAACCAGTGAGTCCTGGAGGTCAACTCTAGCAGACGACTATACATTCTAAACAGTGATAAATAGAGATAAACTAAAAATTGATTAATTTAATTACTGTACATTCTATCGATCTGAAATTTTGATACAATGCATTGTCATCCAAGATCTATCTGTGTTTTGAGATCTCTAGGACCATCAGAAGTGGTTTAATTTTACGTTTCAAGATTTGAAGGAAGGATGGATGGATGGATACAACATACAAACAGTGTGGCTTAAATAAAAGCGTGTAAAAAGAATAATTTATTCGGGCTGCCCTATATGGAAATAATGGGAACATGAAAACCCCGTGTGGTATCAGTTTGGGGTTTTCCCCCAAAAGTTTAAATAGTCCCATACAGAGACCCGCAACACTTGATATAGACTTTTGGGCGGGCACCCAGTCAAGTAATGTTTGCTTTGCCCGCTCGACACGACCCAGTACCCACGACGACCCCCCCCCTTTTTCCAATCCACTACCACTCGATGGTTGAATTTCTGCCTTAAAATCTTGCTGAGGTCGACGTTGTTTGTTCAACCGTAATATTGTATTGAATAGTATTGTTGTTTAAAGTGTTTGTTTGAGGAATAACAAAAGGGTTCAATGAGGCTGTCATGTCATAAAGTTTGTCTACGGTAAGACCTTCTGAATGGAGTTTAAAGGTTTACACGACTCGCCTTTAGAAGATCCGGATACTAAATTCACGTATTGGACAGCAGGAAGAAGTTTCCCCAACAGCTGAGTTTGATAGTAAACTGTAAGTTTAAAATGTGTACATTAGTGTCAGTATTAAGCTAGTGCCGGGGACCAGGTATGTAGTACTCAATATCACTTTTACGCTGAGTTTAAGTCTATGCCAAGATAATGTGTTGGTCAAGCATTTTCCCCCAAAAAACTATTGCTGGGGTTATAATAGGTGTTGGTGACTTTCGGTGGCTCACGTCATTAAGGGCCAGTCATTGCACTCGCAGTTATCGTTGTTGTGTTTTTATTTTACACTATTTTACGTCACAATAATTATATTTAGTCATGTGATCCCCAGCTTTACGTTTATACGGGGAAAATTCGCATCTGAAATAACCATCGTGGGTTTCTTATATATATCTTTTATTTTTAGCATAGCTCTGTGTTTATACGCAAAAAAATAAGTGTTTTTATATAAATAATAATGAAAACCACCATTTTGTTGTTGTTGCCATGCAGTGCTCTACGTCAATAAACTACTCTTAACATGAGGACATAACACTGCTCGCCCACGCAATGTTCACGATCTTCTTTCTTATTTCTCAGCTAAAAGCTATAACAATATCCCCTCTTAAAGTCTTCTCTGATCCAGTGTCTGGGTAGCTCTATAAAAGTGGGCTGAGGCCAAATCCATCACAGGAAAAACCGTTTTTGATGGGATTACCATTTAGATTACTGTATAGCAGGCACTCCTTCTGAAATTGAGCTGTCCAGATTTAGCGGGTGATTCCTTAAAAGGAATATCATAATTGAGATGTTTGTTTTTTTTCCGATTTGCGCGGAAAAAAGATCTCTTAAACGGACGCTGACCAATATTTTGACCGAGGTCAGATATCCGAATTTAGTGTTGTAACAAACAATAACAATATAATAGCAACCAAGACTAAAACAGACTAGCTAGCCGGCCATCATTTTTTTTTACTACATATGCACACAAATAAGTATTGAAAAATCGTATTTTTATAATCAACTTGGGCGAGTAGATAATCTTTCACTTTACTAGACAGATTCGATGCTTATATATATACATACATACATATATATATATATATATATATATATATATATATATATATATATATATATATATATATATATTTCTCCTAAACGACCATGTGCAAATGAGAATGACGAAGGACCCTCACTGGGGTCGAAAAATCACAGTTGGCAAGCGTTGTGGGATGAAAAGAAAAAAAAAGGGGGGGGGGTGGCAACAAAGCTTCCTGCGTTCACTTGCCGTTTAGTTGCGTTTTTCCTTCACAGAATAACATATGATTCGTAGTGTAGTGGTTATCACGTCCGCCTTGCAAGCGGAAAGTCCTGGGCGGGAAAAGATTTCTTTAAAAATTTTAAAAACTGTTTGTTTGTGCCCGTTCTTTTCCCCCTTTTCCCAACATGACTAAGGCTGTTAAACGATAATCGGATTTGAACGCGACGATCGGTTTTAAATTTCCCAAACGATAATCGAATTTGATTCGGACGGATTTATGAAGCAAATTTCTGCCAGGGCTAGATTTGTAAATATGGCTGGATTCCGGATTTTCCGGAGCCGTAGGCGAAATCCGGTACACCCCTAATTTCTATGAAGTCAACAATAAAACGATAATCGGTTTAAAATCGGAGTTACATAATCGATAATCGGTTTGCCAAAAAAACAACAACAACAACACGAAATTAACAACCCTAAACATGACTTACCCTCGCTAGGGTCGGCCAATCACAGTTTATGTTTAAGGGATGGTAGTAATAAATGGGGGTGTCGGTAACAGCAACCTCAGTGTGCATGTCTCCACGTTTACTCTCTATTTTTTTCATTACTTCCTGCTGCTGTTTGTGTCCGTACTCTCACCCCCCCCCACAGTTCTTTGCACTGTCTATGATGAGCAAGTCTGCGGCGTATGCTACGCCGCGGGTCGTATCTAGTACGTTTTATTTGGCAAATGTGCCTTCTTTGGAAAAGTAAAGCTAAGAAGTAAACAAAAATTTAAAAAATAAAAAAACAACTTTTAAATCCCCTGTAGACTTTCTCCAATTTGTCGATAATGAACAATGTGTTTAAACAATTAGTAGGTCGCGGGCCCGTGAACGTGTTTAACGCTTGTCTGCTTGCATGCGTCCACGGCAGCTGTCACACAAAAGGTCAGTAAATATTGCCCTTGGCCAACCCGGCAACCCGGCAACCCGGCTTAAATAGAAAAGCACAGCTGAAGTCCTATAATCCCCCTCGAGCTAACATAAAAAATAATCTGCTATCAAGTTCAATATTGACTTAAAGTTCCTTTAAATTTTCTTTTTCTAATTCGACCTTATCATCTCTTGAGAAGGCAGATAATATCGTCTTGAGACCTTTTTTTTTGGTATAAAGAGAGCATGTTATTACAAATGAAATTACGAAATCATGTTCCTCCATAACTAGGAAAAATAAAACACTAGATTTATTCCTAACAAATAGACCAGGACTAGTGTTAGACTATAAAATAATTCCAGGACTGTCCGACCATGATATTGTTAGGGTCACCAATACAATAAAAACTAAAATTAATAAGATACCTAGAAGAATAATCTATCTTTGAAATAAATGTAATTCAATAAAACTGCACCAATCAGCGGCTAACTTCCAACAAACTTTCCTAAGTAAATTTAACACAAATAGCCCAGTAGAAGAAATTTGGAAAGATATAAAAACAAATCTAAAAACTATAATGGATGAGAATGTTCCAACAAAACTAACATCAAATAAAATTAACAAATGCTGGTTCAATTCTAGATTGAAAAAGCTATGCAAACTAAAAGAGAACTTATTTAAGAAATATAAAGCTACCTATTCATATAGGATACACAAAAAATACTTAAAGATTAAACACTTGACACAAAAACTTAGTCGAAACCTCCAAAATGAATATATAAACAATGTAATTACCAAAGATAACAATAAAAACGTATGGTCCTTTATCAAATCTAAAAAAATGGAACCTTCAGGAATAGCCACACTAAAAGGCTCAAATAATAAAACCTATAATGATAATGAAACTAAAGCATATATCCTTAACACATATTTTGCATCATCTTTTTCTGCCTCAGGCGACAAGGAAGTTTTAATAAATTTAAATAAAATGGAGGAAATAGGTAACATAACTGTAGATGAGATAGGTATACATTCACTCCTAAAAAAATTAAAAATAAACAAAGCTACTGGCCCAGATGATTTGCCTGCAAGATTATTAAAAGAACTAAGCAATGAACTGTCCCCAATCCTTGTAGTTCTCTTTCAAGCCTCTCTAAGCCAGGGTAAAGTGCCCCAGGATTGGAAATTAGCTAACGTAACTCCACTCTTTAAGAAAGGGGATAAATAAGACCCTGGTAATTACAGGCCTGTATCACTTACTAGTATCACCTGTAAATTACTAGAACACATAATCTATAGTAGAATAGTTAACCACCTTGACAAATATAATGCCCTATGCCCACATCAACACGGCTTTAGAAAAAACAGATCATGTGAAACACAATTAATAGGTTTAATAGATGAACTATCAAAAGGCTTGGACAAAAATGATCAAATAGATACAATATTACTAGACTTCTCAAAAGCATTTGACAAAGTTCACCACCTTAGTTTACTTAAAAAACTTAACTACTTTGGAATCTCGGGTTCCTTACATCACTGGATCCAAGACTTCCTTTTGGGCAGGGAGCAAACTGTAATAATTAATGGATCTAAATCTGCACCAATAAAGGTTAACTCAGGAGTTCCACAAGGAACTGTGCTAGGCCCCTTACTCTTTTTAATTTATATAAATGATTTACCCAACAACATCTCAACAGGTACAAAAGTTAGGTTATTTGCTGATGATTGTATAATCTATAGAACAATTAAATCAGAACAAGATAGCAAAATTTTACAAAAAGACTTAGATGAATTGATAAAATGGGAAACTAACTGGAGTATGTCTTTCCACCCAGAAAAGTGTCAACTGTTAAGAGTAACATAGAAAAAGAAACAAATAAATTCAAAATATTACATTCATGGAAAAGAACTGACCCAAACTAAAGATGCAAAATACTTAGGAGTCTTAATAAATGAGAAACTATCATGGAATCCCCATGTCAATGAAGTTATTAAAAAATCAAACAAAACCTTAGGCTTTATAAAAAGGAACTTAAACAAATGTAATAGAGATATAAAACTAAAATGCTACCTCACTTTGGTGAGACCTGTACTAGAATATGCATCTTCTGTATGGGACCCATCCACCAAAGAAAACATTGATAAACTAGAACAAATTCAAAAAAGAGCTGCCAGATTCATTACTGGAGAATATTCGAAACTGAAAAGAATAACACCATTAGTTAAATCATTAAACCTTGAAACACTAGAGGATAGAAGAACCAAGAGCAAAGTAGTAATCATACATAAAGCAATTAATTCTAATTTAGAAATACAACACAAAGATAACTTAATACAACCCTCAGATAGACATAAGGATAAAAACACCTTTCTTATTCCGTATGCAAGAACAAACACATACAAGTTTTCCTTCTTCCCGTCCGGAATTCGGACGTGGAATGGGTTGCCTGAAGAATCCAGGAAAACCAACACTTTATCAACATTTAAATCTCTAATAAAAATGCAGGACTAAACACAAACCATAGATAAGCGTAGGACACAAAAATCTTCTGTATAGAAGGAGCGTCTGTAAACAGATAAGATAAGATAACTAAAATCTTATATTTAAAAAAAACGTAATTCTTAGAAATTTTGTATTCAGTTTAGTGTATATTATATTAATTAATGTTTTTGACATGTTTTTAGATTTTTTCCGATTGGAGATAATGATTCATAACTTTGATTCGAACAATAATTTCTTGTAAACGATCAAGTGATAAATTTATTCTTCCGGAAACTCTTGAACAATTACAGTTGGCTATGAGTGGGTAACTTTATAAAAAAATAACATAACTTCTCAGGAACTAGGCTGCTCATGGGTGGGTAACTATATAAACATAACATAACTTCTCAGGAACTAGGCTGCTCATGGGTGGGTAACACTATATAAATATAATATAACTTCTCAGGAACTAGGCTGCTCATGGGTGGATAACACTATATAAACATAATATAACCGTTTGCTCAACGGGTTTCGACTATTCGGCTGCTACAATCTGTACAGACTTCGCAGCTTCCAGACGCGAATGGCTGACTGAATGACGTACAATTCTAATTCACGGGAACTCTGGGAAAACGAACGGGATCGCGTCTTGTGATGGTGAATGGGGAATTGGGTATTTACAGATGGCGCTGTGTTTAAAAATAAAAATTTACCGAAACGGTGTTTTCAACTTGTGGTGGTGGTGCGGGTGTGTGTGTGTGTGTGGGGGGGGGGTAATCTTGTTGTGGAGGAAGGGGGGTTCTCAACTTGTGATGTAAGCTGGGTTCTTTTTTTGTGAGGAAAGGGCCATTCAGTTCAAAAATAAAATGCACGGGCAAAGAGAGAATTTAACGATGGCAAATATTTAAGAATGATCAAAGGCTGTTTTCTTTTAAACTGAGTCTTGAATATCAACATTATGAAACTATAGGATCAAAGATTAATTTTGTAAGTAACGTAAGTTATTATTATTTTTAAAAAAAAACCATTCAATGAAGTAAAAAACAACAACACTTGAATGGAGATAAGCGAAAACATTCTAAATTTCTAAAGACTATCAATTTTTTAAAATCATTTATAATAATAACTATTAATTTTAATTGACACCTTAATTGTTTTTCAGAATACCTTTGCACTATTACACGAAAGCATATATATTATTAATTGCACTACAGCACTGTTATAATAGTACTAATTAGACCCTTCGAAAGTTAATTTCCATTTAATTAACTAGGATTGAACTTTACTTGGAGCGCATGTCAAATAAATATTCTGAAAAGCTGTAGTCCAAAAAAACGAGATTAAATATATTTGAATGTTACTGAACGTGTACAAATATAAATATAGTTGAATGTTACCGAACATGTACAAATATAAATATAGTTGAATGTAACTGAACATGTACAAATTCTTAAATAAAAAGAGATGAAAGAACTTTGATCTGCAAATTTTTAAAGTTGAGATTAGGAAATATCGAGGTCAAGTAACAAGAAGGTGACAGTGTGATTTGTTGATGTTTGAACACTCGGTTTGTGTTCGAATGTCAACTTTATTATTCTAGTTCAGAAACACAACTATCACTACATTGCCCGGATAAAGACAACAACAAAAGGGTTTTTATAGATTTGTTCGACATTCATGGCATTTAAATTGCTGCGTGACGAATGTTGATGGGATTAAAACTATTCACTGGCTATCTGACCCAAAGTCGTTATTTTTTTAATGTCTGACGCGATATCATGGTCAATATCATCCAAATCAATAGAAGTCATTTGCAGAACTAACAGCACATGAATGGTGTATACAAATGAACTCGTATATGTTATAACAATTGTCGAATCAATGTTAGAACAATTGGCACATCACTGTTAGAACAACCTGCACGTTAATATTAGAGCAATGCGTTATACATGAATGTTTGAAGCAGGGACATATATGTGTATCTACTGATTCCCTTATCAACGCTAATAAATACAGTAACGTTAGAAAGATTAGTATTCATCAATGGCGGAACAACAGACAAATTATTTGTAGAGCAATTGAAGTAATGGTGATTGAGCAAGGGAGGTAATTACGTACTATTCAGGAGGTTAACGTCATGTCCCGGAATGTAAAAAAAAACAACAACAATTTAATCGCCTCAAATCACGACTGGCAAACTGCCCACTTCTATGTCAGGCCTCGCTCACCCCTCGATATCCACATTGTTACAATAATCACGGAGGGAATTATTTTCTGTGACCTGATTATCCCAAGGGTCCCCCAGAATCGAAGTTTAGTTGCTGCGCAGTAGGTCAAACGAATAAAAACACACGAGAGTAGGAGATTTTTATGTGTAAAGCCTTGATTATATTATTCTGTTATCATGGAGTCAAGCGTGCAAGCCTTCGGATACGCATTTCCGAAGATTTCCCCTTCAATCGCGAGGATGTAGCAACATATTTTTCTAATCCAGGTATTAGAGTGACAGGTCACCAGCTTTCAGAATGTGATTTTTGTTGACAACCGAACTGTTGTCAATAGTTCATCAGACGTGTGGTGTTAACAATCTAGAGCAGTGCTTCTCAAACTTTTTAGTATGGCGGACCGGCAGGAATTTTTTCCATTGCACCAGGGACCGGTGCACTATTTTCCCTGCACTGAAAATTTTTTCTGTCCTTTTTTTTTAGAACATCTGCGGACCGGCAGCGGATGGTCCACGGACCGGCACAGCTCCGCGGACCACCACTTTGAGAAGCACTGATCTAGAGGGCAAATAATGTCTTAGTGTCTGATGTTAACATTTTAGAGGGCATGTGCAGTTAATGTCTGATGTTAACAATTTAGAGTGCAGATAATGTCCCAGTGTCTGAAGTTAACAACTAAATTGGCAGAAAATGCATTGCCGTTGTCGTTTAGCCAGTGCATGGATATTCTTAACATCCATAATGTGAGAAGCTTTAATTCATTCATTGTTGTAGATGGCGCCACTCAATACGCTATGGTGTACAGGCCATTTCCATAAGAATCTCAACAATGTACAGTCCCCTGCAGTTTTATAAATTATCACATTACCAATCAAATTAGCGAAAGGGGAGGGGTGCAGTGGCGTAGCTAGGGGGGCGGTGGAGGCGGTCCGCCCCGGGCGGCACTCATTTAGGGGCAGCATTTGTGGGCATTTGAAAAAAAAACGGTAATCCTGCAGATTTTACACGTATATTATAATTTATTATTTCACAGCGAAATTTAATTTTCTCATGAGAACTTACATTTTTAATTTATTAAATGCATTATTATATGTCGTATTTCAGCTATTACAGCGCTAATTTGTAAGTCTTTCTAATTTGTAATATCAAGTCTTAACGGATTCGCACAACATTACATAGTGGATATTATAACTAACGCAAAACCGTTCAAAAAATTTTTATCGCTAAAAAAAATGTATCCTTTTGTCTTTTGTTTGGAAAACTAAGAGGTATAAGTCACAGATGACGCTTTTATAAGAAAACTACCTAAAAACACATTACCGCTGGGCCGAATAATATGTGCTATTAATACGAAGTGGGTAGACACCACGCAATGTGGGACGCGGTGGTCAAGTGGCAGCGCACTGGACTGTCGTACCGATGGTCACGGGTTCGAATCCGTGTGAAGGCAAGGGTTTGTTCCCGGGGCCTAGGGCGTCCCTGAGTCACCCCGCTCTGAATGGGTACCTAACACTACACGTAGTTAGGCGGCTGGGTAATGCGTGGAACCCACAAAGCCGTGGCCTGTGAACGCTGCATCACTTGCCAACAGATCATCTCTCATGGTCTGTGGACGCAACTATCTTCTGCATAGAAGGAGCGTCTGTATAGATAAGATAAAAAAGCTTGGGTGTCGCGTAAACGTGACGTCACATTTTGCTCTTACTACTTTATAAGATTTTTAAAAATTCAAACGGTACATGAGCTTCTGTGGTCTCACGGTTAGGACATTAGATTCTTGAACGCTATGTGTCAGGTGGAGGTTCGAGTTTCGTTTGAGTCTTTTTTTTTAAAGTTTGTAGTTTCAGTTTTAGGGTCTGGGTTAGGTTTAGTTGTCTATTTTTTAAATTAAAATAGAAAAAGAGTTTCATTTGAGTCTTTTTCTTTTTTTTAAGGTTGTAGTTTCAGTTTTAGGGTCTGGGTTAGGTTTAGTTGTCTATTTTTAAATTAAATTAAATAGAAAAAACAACAAATATAATATAGCAACCAAAAATATGATTTATCGAGCGCACCGTTCTCTTTGCTTTTACCAAATTAATTTTAAAATCTTTAATCTTTAAGCTATTAAGGTGGACTGGTTATACCAAAATAAACAGACTGTGTATTGCGTGTCATCCACCCAACTGAGTGGACGCGGTGTCTACCATCGGCCCTATTAATATCGCCACTACAGTTTTTACGTGGAATTTCAACATTCGCAGAATGATGCTTGAATAAGTACCTACATGGCATGGTGGTTCAAATATGGTGTTTAACTTGCAAGTAGTAATTTATATTACTGTTTGAGTTTTCAGTAAATTATTGTAAGGTAAGTTATTAAAAGTTAAATTAATTTTGATTTTATTACATTAAAATAGCACAATTAATTTGCATTTTTCATTAAAATACGGTTATTCATTAAGCATGTTACGCCTATCAAATTAAAGTAATATTTATGTGTAAAATAATTTGAATTCGTCTATTTTATGGAAAATTATTAAGGTTTATGACAAGAATATGTAAAATTCAAATTTCTCTGTTAATAAACACCACAATAGGCATACTAATTTCGAAAAAGACATACTTTAAACTTCCAACCGTCTTGGAAAAATTGACATCTGAAGAAGTACGGTAACTAGGAAAACGAGATCAGATGCTGGGATTTTACTCAATTCAATGCAATATTTTTCTCTTCTATGTTGTCTCAATTTATGGGAACCCGTCATTTTTTAAATTAACGCAAAGCCATTGCATGGAACAAATAGATGTGCTAATACAAAATGCTGTTATATTAGCCAAACAATTTGTGAAGAGATTGAGATATCAACTGAACGCCTAGTTAGAAGGAGAAAAAATATGAGCTGGGAAAATTCAGAAGACGTGGTTCTATCTTTAGAACAAGAAGTACAACGAGAATTTTTTTTATCCATGGATGGAATTATAAAATAAAATAAAATAACGCTTTGATGAGTTGCATGTCCTTGCAAGAAAATATTCGTATATAATACCATGTAACCTACTAAATGAAGCACTTGAACATCAAATAAAATACTTTATTGACATTGACAGTTCAATGTGGAAAGAAAAAGATCCAGGATTTTATGGCTGTACCTACACTACAAGAAGAGGCATTATGTTAGAAAAACGGGGGAAAAGGCCCCTTTGATCTATTAAAATTTATTCAATAGTATAGATTGGAAAATTCTGTACCCAACATTGTAATTTTGCTATGAATATTTTCAACTATTGCTATCAGTGTCGCTAGTTGTGAAAGGAGCTTCTCCAAACAATAGTTGATATAAAATTATCTTCGTTCCTAAATGAGCGATTAATGACAACAAAATCTTGCAATGTTGGCCATAGAACAAAATATGACAAATGATTTTTATTTTAATAGCATAATACACGATTTTTCTATTATGAAAGTTAGGAAAGTAATGTATAAATATGTTTACATACTAATGTACAGAGGCGTAACTGGGTTTTTGACGCCCTTGGCTAATTTATTTTTGGTGCCTTTTATTTAAATTAAAAATTAAAAATTAGAGATTTAGCGGCACCCTTTTGACATTTAAGGGTGATGGTGAATGCCTTAAGGAAACTGTGGCATTTTTTAAAGTTTTGTTTTATCTTCGCATTACTGATACATGTACTATGAAACTGATTGAAACGCTTCCTTTACTTTCCCATATAAATGTTCGCCCATCGCGACTCGCCTGATAAATAATGCAATGAAAACTTCATACAGTCACGCTTAGGGTTGCCAGGTGTCCACTACTTGAGCGGACAGTCAGATTTTTTCACATAAATGTTCACTATCCCCCCCCCCTCACACACACACACACAGAATAGCGGAAATTGTTTTAAATTTCATATTCCAATATTTACTATTTTACATATAATTATAATATACAGTGGTACCTCGAGATACGAGTTTAATTCGTTTCTTAACCTTGTTCGTATGTAGATTTGCTCGTAGCTCAAATCAATTTTCACCATTGAAATTAATTGAAATGCCATTAATCCATTCCAGCCCAAAAATTGGCTACCCTTAATTGTGTTTACGTGTTTTTGAATAAGGAGAATGCACTTATAAATGACAAATATCGTATAAGTACATAATAAAAGAGAATGTAAAGTTAAAAAAAACAGCTGGTTTTATAAAGTGTACATACATATTTGTATTTTGGTCACTTAAATGTAACTTACGCACAACTTAAAAGCTACTATATGCTTAGTTTTAGTCACTGCTCTTCTCTTCACTGGTCTTTGCCTTTTCGCCGGATAAAGACTAAATAAAAAAAAATAAAAAAATAAAACACAACAACAGTCTAAGGAGGTTTTTTTCTTCCCCCTTTCAGAATGCTGCGGAAATGAGTTATGCAAGTGTCATTAAATAGCTCCGATGGAAATGAGTTAGGCAAGTGTCATTAAATAGCTCCGATGGAAATGAGTTAGGCAAGTGTCATTAAATAGCTCCGATGGAAATGAGTTAGGCAAGTGTCATTAAATAGCTCCGATGGAAATGAGTTAGGCAAGTGTCATTAAATAGCTCCGATGGAAATGAGTTATGCAAGTGTCATTAAATAGCTCCGATGGAAATGAGTTAGGCAAGTGTCATTAAATAGCTCCGATCCACAACCAGTTGCAACTTTTTCGGGGTGTTTCTTTTCCACGAACTGTTAAACTCTCCCACATCCCCAAGATCTCCTTTATCTCACATGTAGAGATAACCTCCTCCACCTCCGGCTCTTCCTCAAAACACATTTCTTGCAGAACCCTCGAATGCGACTATAACTCTTGTAATTAATCGGTCGTCAGTTCCTGAGAGTGCTCGTATCTCAAATTTTGCTCGTATCTCAAAACAAAACTTCGCTAGCTCGACAGGTCGTATCTCAAATAACTCGTATGTCAGGGCACTTGTATCTCAAGGTAACACTGTATTTGATTTTTTTAATTTAAAGTAGAGTTTTGAAGTGATTATTTTAATACGTGTTAAAATTTCTGTAAGGAAACATTATTTCATTGTAAAATTTGTTTATATATATATTTACTATTTACCCCCCCCCCACACACACACACACTTTTTTTTTGCTGTCCGCTTTTGTTTTGGAAGCAGACCTGACAACCTTATCCACGTTCATTATGACTCTGTCAATGATGCTCCTGTTATAAATCAAGTCATTAATGTTAGTATATTATGACTCACTTTACTCATGCTCGGTTATTTTTTATCCCTCACCTCGACAACGCTCGTTTATTAGACATCACTTCATGCATGCTCGTTCATTAGGACCGTGACCAACCATTACGAACGTCTGTATTCCGATGACTCCGACCCTGCAGCTTTGCGCGCGTGAGTCGCGACATGCCACCAGTTTCAATTGTTTATTATTTTGAGTTAATCGTCAGNGCTCGGTGTGGAGTAGGAGATTATCTTATGTCGGCCATGTCTATAACCGAGTGAATGCCGCGAGCTGGGTGTATGCGGACGTGTTGATATAATGTGACGACACGTGGTGAGATGTGTTTGATATATGCTGATACGTGATGACGTGTTTTCAGTGGCGAGCTGTGCCCTACTGAATAAAAAATGTGATAGAGGGTGAGTAACAGCCAAGCATTAATAAGAAAACAAAAACAAAAAAGGTTTTACTTATAAATAAATAAACAAAAGAATAAATCGAGTAAATCTATTAAACTACAACTTTAGATTTTCTAAGGGAATTATTTTTTTTAAAGTATTTCATTAATTGCTATTTTGGAAAAAAGATTGTAGGACCTTTATATTTATATTTTGTGTGTGTTCTTTTTAAAGATTTCCCTAATTTTAGAGTCACTGGTTTTAATATGGGGTGTTAACATACTACTTCCTGCTTACTGAAAGAGTTGGGTACCAAATACAATTCACACTTTTTAAAAATATATGGTTTCGATTCCGAAAATTTCCCGCAAATTTATTGTTTCCGATCCTTATTAGTCCGACAAAAAATTGCTTTAAAAAAAAAGAGTTAACTATTTTGAATAACGCCCCTTAACCAAAGCCGTAGAAAAGGAGAATTCTTTTCTGGGTTGTTTACATACTTTCCAAATACAATGACTCTTGCCTCAGATGTCTTCAGCGACTTTGATCTCTACTTATAATTCATTAAAGTGCAAAACTTTGGCCTCCCCAAATAATCGGAGGAATATGGAGAATCAATTAATTTTTCTTAAATTAAAGCTTCTGAGTGGTGCTAATTATCGGGAAAACCCGCCTACATTTGTTCTTTTAGTCGGTCTAACATTCAAAGCGACATGCGCGTATATAGCGGGGTTCAACCGTTGCACCCTTCTCCTGAATGTGTCATTACTTGATTGCGGAACAAAACTCTTGACAGAAGTGGGCACTTGTTATTCTGGTTCACACGCGATACAGTCAGCAGTAACTATTGTGTGCACATAATACGTCAGTACTTACTATTGTGTACACGTGACTGTCAGTACTTACAATTGTGTACACGTGACAAGGTCAGTGCTCACTATTGTGTACACGTGACGGTCAGTACTTGCCATTGTGTACACGTGACAAGGTCAGTGCTCACTATTGTGTACACGTGACGGTCAGTACTTACAATTGTGTACACGTGACAAGGTCAGTACTTACTATTGCATACACAGGACAAGGTCAGTACTGACTGTTGTGTACCCAGGACAAGCTCATTACTCACTATTGTGTACACAGGACAAGGTCAGTACTTACAACTGTGTACACGTGACAAGGTCAGTGCTCACTATTGTACACACAAGACAAGGTCAGTACTCACTATTGTGTACACAGGACAAGGTCACTACTTACTATTGTGTGGACGTGCTGGTCAGTACTTACAATTTACACATGACTCACTGAGATGACGACGATGTCTGGGTGTCGCCTTCCACGTATTAAAAACTCTTTTCCGAGAATCGGAGTGTGAGCTCGAGGCTCGAGGCGGTGTTAAGAGGCGTTAACTGCCTGTGGGGTGCGTGCATGCGAGACGTCACTTACACGTTAATGTGGGGAAAGGGGGGACATGGGAGTTTGAGGTTAAAATAAACAATTGAATAAAGAATATCACATGCTGAGCGTAGACTGGTTATTTCTATGTTGATTTTTAATCTGCCATGACGTCACTTCCCCGAGATGACGTGATATCGTACACCGCGAGCCAATGTCTTCAAATCAAAGATATCAAGTGTCTGGTATACGTCAGTAAGGCGAGGCAATGCTAACAGAAATCTGATTAAGTCTTACTTTTTTTACAAGAAAAGTTGAATGAAAAGTCAACACTCCACTCTGCCACCGAAATAACTATAAATCTAGGGAAATCCGTACCCACTCAACGAAAGTACATACAAAATTCAAACTACCTATAAAAAATGTCTGCTAAGATTGAATTCAGGAATTCTCCCGTAGCCTTTATTACTAGGACTGAGTTGGGTACAGACTTTTATTCCTGGTTCTGGTTGTCGAAAAAAAAAGTGATCTTTTCATTTCGACATTGTGTTTCCACACAAAATAAATAATAATAATAATAATACAAAAATTTAAAAACGAAAATAAAAGGTATGGGTGAAAAAAAAGGGGGGGGGGAGTTAAAAATCTTGTATAGGAATGTTAGTGAGCTGGAGGACGTACAAGATGAAAGATTCAGAGCACTGATAACTTAATACTATTACCCTAACCACGCAGTTCTCAAATAGTTACATGCAGCAGCCAAGTTGGGGTGACCATAGAACAAGGATTATAATTTCAAATGAAGAAAAAGCTGTTGAGAAGTCGACAAAAGTATTTTGATTTTTTTCAATGGGATCTACCGTAAATGAAAGCAGATAAGATATAAATGCTTAGAAAAATGCCCAAATTTAGACAGAGTTTTGTTAGTCGATTCCCAGAAAATATTCGATTCACACACATACACCTGATGTGAATAGTTTTCTATTGAAATGGCAACTTTTAATTTTAGGCCAAAGAAAAAAAATCTTTAAAATTTTAAACAAAAAAACTATTTTAAATTTCTATAATGTAATTTAGAATGCAGCAGGAAAAATTGATTTTTTTTTGGAAATTTTATGTTGACATCTGCGTATGTGTCGCAGTTGTAATATTTATAAAACTAAACATTTATTGTTTTATTAGAAAGCACGACCAAAAACGTGATTTTTATTCGAACCCTTCTAGTACATCAAATCGGAAGCTCTACATTTTATCACGGGACCAAAACTTCAGACAATGAAGTAGTCATTTCCACTCATTTCTCAAGATGTATTCAAAATGTATGCAGCACTCCCTCCAATGTACCCTTAAGGGTACGAGGCCGCTCGGCGGTGCGGCCACTAAGATATCTGACCAACGGCGCGCAGCAGTTTAGAGTTAACGCGCATCGCATGTTTGTGGGTTGTAAAAAATTCACAAAATAGATGATGTTCAACTTTGTTCACGATTTTTAAATTTTACACATGACTTACAATCCCAAGAGGGAGCAATGCTCCCCTATATGATTTATCTAATAAATAGTGGCTAATATCCATAAAAAAGTGTCGTTATCCAAAATTTTATTACAACCAAGAGTTTTGAGGACAAAAACGCATGCAGGGATTAACGTATATGGTACTGGAGTCGGAGAGTATTGTAACAGTAACCCCCAACTTTATCATCTTATAGTAACATAATCAAGACAAAAGCAGATTATTGAAAGAACCCTTTTATACCGTCATAACATCCTCAAACTTTTAGCTGAGTGTTAAACGACTTAAGAAAAATATATTCTCTAAGTTATGAAGGACTCATACACTCTAAAACGCACACAAACTTAAGACACGTTATTTATACATAAGCCGATATTCATTTCCAAGATAAGAAAAGTTTAAAAACAATTTAACGTTACCTTGTTGAGAAAAATAGATGCACTAAATTAGAGCATAATACTTCAGTCTCTTCAGTTCTCTACACAGCTTCATTTAATTTACATTTAATTTAAAAAAAAATTTTTTTTCGAGTTATTTCACTATTAAAAATTACCTTAGCTTAAACACGATTTTTAAAAACTTATTATAACTGGCTCAATTTTCCATATTTGTCCCTCGTCCCATTAAAGCATCGGTAATCTGAGGTTGCGCAAGGGGGGGGGGACTAGTAACTAGGTTGATACCCCGAAAAAAAAATTCAATATTATCTTTAACCTTTTAGTTACATATTTTTGTATTTTGAGCAACAGTCTTCATCTCCCGACCATTAAAGTAGTCACATTGCTGAGTGATCAAATGTCCAGGAGATGTGCGAATCGTTCTACTACATCCCTTCACGCTGAAACAAATTTAATACTTAAATGAAAGCCAGAGACGTTTTAGTTGATTGAAAGACCCTGGCGTACTGTCCGTGCAACGCCCTGTTTCTGAAGACCCCCCAGGAACTTCCGTAGACTTCATCCTGGTGGAGGCGAATTCTTATTTCTATACACAACCCTGTGGAACGAATTCTCCCTCACGACGTCGCAAACCAACACAAACCAGAAATCTGACAGTGCAATCACGGTGTTTAGTGCCCCAGGTGGCGTCGGTGTTGAAGCGATTAGGGAACTCTTTAAGTGGGGAGGAAATAAATTACAGAAAGTCCGGGCGTCTTAGACAAAAAAAAATATGGGGGCGAAAAGTCTCGTTGGCTGGCACCATGTGTTTTTAAAAAACGTTGACTCCCACGCTTTGGCTGCTACTATTCCACGCAGAGTCAGTGGTCTTATGTCACACAGAGTCAGTGGTCTTATGTCACGCAGAGTCAATGGTCTTATGTCACACAGAGTCAGTGGTCTTATCTCTCACAGAGTCAGTGGTCTTATGTCACACAGAGTCAGTGGTCTTATGTCTCACAGAGTCAGTGATCTTATGTCACACATTGTCAGTGGTCTTATGTCACACAGAGTCAGTGGTCTTATGTCACACAGAGGCAGTGGTCTTATGTCTCACAGAGTCATGGGCCTTATGTCACACAGAGTCATGGGCCTTATGTCACACAGAGTCAGTGGTCTTATGTCATACAGAGTCAGTGATCTTATGTCACACAGAGTCAGTGGTCTTATGTCACACATTGTCAGTGGTCTTATGTCACACATTGTCAGTGGTCTTATGTCTCACAGAGTCAGTGGTCTTATGTCACACATTGTCAGTGGCCTTATGTCACACATTGTCAGTGGTCTTATGTCTCACAGAGTCAGTGGTCTTATGTCACACAGAGTCAGTGGTCTTATGTCACACAGAGTCAGTGGTCTTATGTCACACAGAGTCAGTGGTCTTATGTCACACAGAGTCAGTGATCTTATGTCACACAGAGTCAGTGGTCTTATGTCTCACAGAGTCAGTGGTCTTATGTCACACAGAGTCAGTGGTCTTATGTCACACAGAGTCAGTGGTCTTATGTCACACAGAGTCAGTGGTCTCATGTCACACATTGTCAGTAGTCTTATGTCACACAGAGTCAGTGATCTTATGTCACACAGAGTCAGTGGTCTTATGTCACACAGAGTCAGTGGTCTTATGTCTAACAGAGTCAGTGGTTTTATGTCTCACAGAGTCAGTGGTCTTATGTCACACAGAGTCAGTGGTCTTATGTCACACAGAGTCAGTGGTCTTATGTCACACAGAGTCATGGGCCTTATGTCACACAGAGTCAGTGGTCTTATGTCACACAGAGTCAGTGGTCTTATGTCACACATAGTCAGTGGTCTTATGTCACACAGAGTCAGTGGTCTTATGTCACACAGAGTCAGTGGTCTTATGTCACACAGAGTCATGGGCCTTATGTCACACAGAGTCAGTGGTCTTATGTCACACAGAGTCAGTGGTCTTATGTCACACAGAGTCAGTGGTCTCATGTCACACATTGTCAGTAGTCTTATGTCACACAGAGTCAGTGATCTTATGTCACACAGAGTCAGTGGTCTTATGTCAAACAGAGTCAGTGGTCTTATGTCTAACAGAGTCAGTGGTCTTATGTCTCACAGAGTCAGTGGTCTTATGTCACACAGAGTCAGTGGTCTTATGTCACACAGAGTCAGTGGTCTTATGTCACACAGAGTCATGGGCCTTATGTCACACAGAGTCAGTGGTCTTATGTCACACAGAGTCAGTGGTCTTATGTCACACATAGTCAGTGGTCTTATGTCACACAGAGTCAGTGGTCTTATGTCACACAGAGTCAGTGGTCTTATGTCACACAGAGTCAGTGGTCTTATGTCACACAGAGTCAGTGGTCTTATGTCACACAGAGTCAGTGGTCTTATGTCTCACAGAGTCATGGGCCTTATGTCACACAGAGTCATGGGCCTTATGTCACACAGAGTCAGTGGTCTTATGCCATACAGAGTCAGTGATCTTATGTCACACATTGTCAGTGGTCTTATGTCACACAGAGTCAGTGGTCTTATGTCACACAGAGTCAGTGGTCTTATGTCTAACAGAGTCAGTGGTCTTATGTCACACAGAGTCAGTGGTCTTATGTCACACATTGTCAGTGGTCTTATGTCTCACAGAGTCAGTGGTCTTATGTCGGGGAGCTTTTGCGTCACTGTTTTAAACGCTAATAAAGACAAACAACACAGCAAAGGTTCCAAACACAGACTACCCCAGATATTGCCACAAGGCATTGAAGGCATCTCACCACACTCTCGGTTGAAGATACATTTTTATAGTTATAGGAATTTAATGTCAACATTCACTTAATGTCAACATTCACGTACAAGCCTTTCGTCTACTACCTTCAACAAAACAGCCCGAAATTACAGAAATCAACATAAAATCTGATACCCAGGGGAGACAAATCAAGTAATTTATTATTCCAAACGCCTGTTATTTTAAGAAAATCGTTTTCGTTGCTACAGAACGACCATTTACATGCGCCAAATTTATACTGAAAATATCTCTTTTAGTCAGTAATTTACTGTTGTAATTAGGATGCAATTAGCAAAGCGTGCAGTTTGTATTATGATTTCGTCTGTCATTAGGTCATTTTCCGAAGACGTCGTTGAATATTTGTGCATGAAAATAAATATTACATGGGATACGTTGAATATTAATATTTCATTGATGTTCCAAAATGGGGAATATATTTTCAACTTAATGATACGTGTGGAAAGGAGACAAAGAACTGCTGATTTCAATCTGAAATAATGTGCCCGTATAGTTGATTCCATTTTGTGAAATACTTATTATTTGCATATCGAGATGTAACATGCATAACACCACAATGTAAACCTGGACTAATGCAAACCTCACAAACTGTTGCAGTGAGTGACAAGAATAGCTTCATAAGTTTGACCCAATGTTCTAATCAAACGGTTCTCAGAGCTGGTTGTGTGGCCATGACACACACACACACACACACACACACACACACACACACACACACACAAACACACACACACGCACACACACACACACGCACGCACACACACACACACACACACACACACACACACACACACACACAACAAACAAACTTTGGGGTTGAAGGTAATTTCTAAATGTATTTTCTAAAATAGCATTTTCATTATTTATTTCATAAATAATTATTGAGAGCCCGTAAGAAAAACTATAATATTTTTATCAAGAGCAAACAAAAGAAAAGAAGACCTTGAAAAAAACTTAGTTTAATTGGATAGTTTAAATTTGAAGTGCATTCGGAGTATCAATAATATTTAATTTTTTGTTTAGGTTTATGAAATTTAGATGGAAAATGCATGAAAAATATATGTCATCAATCCTAATTTTCTTTTGTTCAAATACTGAGTATTTCCTAAAGACTTTTGTTTTTGTTTTGTTATTACTGTTGTCAGTCTGATAAAATGAACTCTTTACTCTACACACGATACCGCTCGACGGAAACAGCCCGTCAGCCAGAGATAGCGATCAACAGAAACGATTTGTTGATAGCTGATTGGGTGGTAGTACACACAGCGCCCCCTACTGCAAGGGGATATAAGGAGGAAATGGGGGGGGGACGAGATAACTTCTCAATCCACTTTCACGGATTATGTATTTACAATTGGGCGTCCTGTCTCTTGAAGTACTTTGGAAATACAGTAATTAATTTAATTGCGTTTCATTTTATACGACAGAAAATTAAACTATAAAGAAAATGTGATATTCACAAACAAAGCGGTTGCTTAGAAACATGAAACAGTATATGGTAAAAGTCGAAGTTATGCATAATGTCGCTTTTATTAAGTGAAGTTCTAATGCTACATCTGTGTGTGATTAAGGGGCCGTCCATAAATGACGTCACGCGCCTAGAGGGGGTGGAGGGGGAGAGGTCACGCATTTGTGCCTAAGTGTGACGAGGGGGAAGGGACTGTTAAAGAAATGTGACGTCACATCAAAATGCGTAACTTTAAATAAAAGTTCCACTTTAATACTTGATTGCTTTCAATTTATTTTTAAAAGTTTTCAATGGCTTCAGACGTGTCACGATATTAGAGTGCAGTCTTACACTGAATACTTATTTAAATGACAAAAAATTAATATGTAACAAAAAATACTGTAACATGCTAATTTTCAATTTGAATATACAGCTTTGGGGGGGGGGTCAAAGCTTTGTGACGTCACATTGGAGGGGGGTCTATGTGTTTGTGACGAAGTGTGACAAGGGGGAGGGTGATGAAAATCGGCAAAAATTGCGTGATGTCATTTATGGACGCCCCAAACCAACCAGAGCTGTGGAGTGTCATTCTATTTGTTGCTGTTCATGGTAATTTTTCAACCTAATATTTTCAAAGCCTGGACTAAAAAACTTTTTTTTCTCTCACAAGGAAGGACCCCCCAAAAAATTATAATAAAATTTAATGGCCTACGTTGTACAAGATATATGCTACAAATATTGATTTTTTAATACTTGGTTGTGCGACGATATTATCAAGAATAACTCATCAAAGTGATCCCTTCAAATTATTTTTTTGGATCCGTATTCTAAAATTCTAATGACATTTAAAGCAAGCACAGAAACACTGCTCAGTTGATTTAAAAATAAAAATAAAAATAAATAAATTTTAAAAAACCCAGTATTTTTTAGTTTGCTGACACAAAAGTCGCACCGGCGTTTGAATAATTCATAATGTCTATTTATTTAATTATAACCCATTCACTGTTGCAGTTTGGTGAGGTTCTGTTCCAAAGAACACACCTCCACGATCACGGGACATGTTATTGTCACTGAAATCCTTTCTTTTAATAGATGCTTCAGATTATAACTTCATGTTGGCAGGGTCGTCTTAACGCATAGGCCCGGTGGGCATTTGCCCGGGGGCCCACGAGCATAGGGGCCCCATGGGAACATGTTTATTTATATATATTATGTATATTTTATATGGGGGTGGGGGCTCACTCTTTCTTTGCCCAGGGGGCCAACACTATTTCTTTGCCCGGGGGGCCCAAAATGGTGTATAGACGGCACTGTACGTTGGCCCCTATTATAGCGAATATTCCATTGGATCTACCTATCGGTTTGCACCATTGACTCCTAAGTAAGATGTAGCAACATTTATCCACGAATCTGACTGAGTCTTTTGTTTTCGCTTTCAGAATTAAAATTTAATTAAAAATTTGAGATCAGATTTGAAGAAGGCGTAATATTTTTAATATTATTTTTACACCTTGTTTTATTTGTTCATTTTTAAATTGAAAATTTTAAAATGTTAGTCGAGTCCAAAACCTCACATTTATTCTATTAATAGACCTCATTTCCGCTTTTTTGCTTTGACCTTTCCGCTTTAACAGACATATCCGCAGAATTGAAGATTTGATTCCTTACTGGAACCCACACACATATTAACAAACAATCAATTTACTTCCTGTATATAATATCATCAAACGGCCTTATACCTGATCCCTGTGATCAGATCAATCAAACAATATAATCAATAACATCGTGGAGGCGTGATCTAAATAACGAAAGCACACGCCGTCCCCGGGCCTTGGTAGCAGCTGTCCACTCATTCGTGTCGAGATCCATTTTTAATGGGCCCTTGTGTCAGCTTGGTATGACGCTTACACACTGTTGGCAGAGAATGTTGGGAGTTTGTTAAGGGCCTTGACGCTCTGATAATAATTTGAAATGTCTTTATCATTGGGGTGAATCTAAACAAAAGACAAGAACTGATACATTGGTGTCCCATATTATCTGGACACCATACCTTCCCCCCCACCCCAATGTTCCGCCAAACTCTTTCCTAGATTGTTATCATGAATGTCATGTACGGTCGATTTTTTAAATATTAAACCCTTACACATGCTTCAGAAAACTTGAATTATGTTATGTTAATACACGTGTGTATGTCGCACAGCAATGAGAACGAATACAAGAGTGGCTTAACAATGGGGTATGAACATAATTGGAGGTCATTCCATTAACACTGAGTTTGAAAATTTGAGACGTACTATGTTAGAGATGTCATTTGAGACATACTATGTTAGGGATGTCATTTGAGACATGCTGTGTTAGAGATTTCATTTTAGACATGCTATGTTAGAGATGTCATTTGAGACATACTATGTTAGAGATGTCATTTGAGACATATTATGTTAGAGATATCATTTGAATTCAATGATTGAAGAGCGTAGATTGTACTTTATAGTTTAAACAAATGATTGGAGAGCGTTGTTCGGACAAGGTGTTGTAATCCAATGATTGTAGAGCGTTGTTCGGACAAGGTGTTGTAATCCAATGATTGTAGAGCGTTGTTCGGACAAGGTGTTGTAATCCAATGATTGTAGAGCGTTGTTCGGACAAGGTGTTGTAATCCAATGATTGTAGAGCGTTGTTCGGACAAGGTGTTGTAATCCAATGATTGGAGAGCGCAGATTCGGCCATGTGTTTTAAACAAATAATTTGAAAATTTAGTTTGGATTCCTTTAATAAAAGAAGGCGCATATAAAAAATGAGATCTGAATTTTTGTTCAATCTGAAAATAAAATGGATAGTAATGGATAATAATGAATAAATAAATGGAAATTTTATGAATTTTTAAATCCTTTATATTAACTCGTGGTGTCTGGTTGCTTGATTGCTTGTCGGTCGCCAAAACTTTGGATCGATTTTTAACCCACTTTCTCGTAAGCTAGCGAGCTGAAATTTTGCAGACAGTTTTGTGCCGATGATGAAAACAATTTATCAAAATTTCAGATCGATCGCATGTACCGTAATTAAGTTATTGATTTTTTAGATTATTTTATTTATTCCTATGTATCATGTTATTTTTTGAGATAGAGTGTAAGGGTGCGCATTATGTTGAACAACCTTTCTGTCGCGCAATAAGGTGCGTATTTTATTGACAACACTTTTTATAAACATATTCCTGATCGGTGCGCATTATATTAAACACGTTTTACGAGACATAACTACAATTTTGTATTTTTGGATGGTCTTGCGCTGCGTATTATTATGAACATTCTTTTAGTTACGTCTCGTACATAAAGGATTTATAGTGAAAAACTTGTTTTTTTACATTTTTTAAAAATCAAATCCTTTATATTTAACTCTTGGTGTCTGCATGCTTGCGCCCTTGTCGCCAAAACTTTGGATCGATTTTAACCCACTTGCTCGTAAGCTAGAGTGCTGAAATTTAGCAGGAAGTTTTGTGCCGATGATAAAAACGATGTATCGAAATTTCAGATCGATCGCATGTACTGTCATTAAATTATTGAATTTTTAGATTATTTTATTTATCCTCTAAGTATCATGTTATTTTTTGAGATAGAGTGTCGCGGTGCATATTATATTGAACAACCTTTCTGTCGCGCAATAAGGTGCGCAACACTTTGTATAAACATATTCCTGATCGGTGCGCATTATATTAAACATGTTTTACGACACAACTACAATTGTGTATTTTTGGATGGTCTTGCGCTGCGTATTATAATTAACATTCTTTTAGTTTGTTACTTCTCGTACATAAAGGATTTATAGTCAAAAACTTGGTTTTTTACATTTTTTAAAAAAAAATCCTTTATATTAACTCGTGGTGTCTGGTTGTTTGTTTGAACCCTTGATTGCTTGCTTGTCGCCAAAACTTTGGATCAAGTTTTAACCCACTTCCTCGTAAGCTAGCGAGCTGAAATTTTGCAGGCAGTTTCGTACCAATGATAAAAACAATGTATCAAAATTTCAGATCGATCGCATGTACCGTAATTAAATTATTGAGTTTTTATATTATTTTATTTATTCCTATGTATCATGTTATTTTTTGAGATAGAGTGTAATGGTGCGCATTATATTGAACAACCTTTCTGTCGCGCAATAGGGTGCGCATTTTATTGACAACTTTTTTTATAAACATATTCCTGATCGGTGCGCATTATATTAAAAATGTTTTACGACACAACTGCAATTTTGTATTTTTTGATGGTCTTGCGCTGCGTATTATAATGAACATTCTTTTAGTTACTTCTCGTACATAAAGGATTTATAGTCAAAAACTTGTTTTTTTACGTTTTTTAAAATATATTCCTTATGCAGCCCATTGTATTAGTCTGTTTGAGTTTCCGGTCCGATCATGAAATGGCTGAAAGGAAAAAAAAGAAGAGATTTTTAAAAATAGACCAAACCAAAAACTCACAGGGAACTCGTTGTGTGTATGGTATGACCCGGAGGGGGGTGCATAACAGTTCGTGGTGAAGTCATTAGGGCAATGCCCAGTGTCATATCCAAGTCAGGTGAAAAGGTGGGGCGGTGGAGTGATCGGAGGGCACAGACCTACGTCAGGGCAAATATATGTATAATTAAATTAAAAATAAATAGTTTATTGATCTGTACCACCTAGGATTTCTTTGCAATACCCGTATGTTGATCGGGTTTGGCCGGGGGGGTTAGGGGGTGCAACTGAATTTCTTACCTCTCTAAACTCCCCTATCACCTTCCTGACCCCTTTCACCGCACCATAAATACCTTTCCTAGCCCCCAGGTCAGTCTTTGTTCATGAACTTGAAAGAATCTGGGAGCGGATTATAGTACCTGTGACCCTTATACATTTTTTTTGGAATCTTATATGTATCCAAACTTGTCTATTTACTGAAACACATTATACTATCGGAATGTCAATACTGATTTCTAAATCAATTATCAATTATATCCTAATGTATAGGTTGGTAGAAATAGTTCAAAGCGGTCATTTAAAGACAAAACAAAAATTTAACCCAGTTTAAATTAATATGACAGATTTATGTTTTCGGAACAATCAATTGTGTGGGGATATGGTTAAATTAAAGTTTTAATTTTAGGGCTGCGGAAATTAACGATTAATTTCTCGATTAATCGTTAAAAAATTTAGCGATTAATTATTTTTAAAGATTAATCGAGCCACCACTTATAAAAGTACTGGAAGTCAAAAAGTAAAATATTTCAGCCAATAAATATAAACTGATTTCCAGATGATTACACGGACATTTTGGTTTTAAACCATTGACTGACATGAATGTTCAAAATGTTGATAAAGGTTATTGTGTCCATTGAGAGAAATCGTTTGCCTACTATGCAATGTTCCCTCTAAGTCTAAGCTTCGTTGGTCCGTGTGCAAAGTTAAAAAAAAAGCACTTGTGTGCAAAGTTTCACAACGTCCATTTTTTGTGCAATTTTTTTTACAAATTTGCTGCGCGGTGATTCTAAACTCCTTCGTGGCGTCGGTCAAATATCTGCGCAGCCGCGCTGCTTAAAGGGAACATTGATACCATGGTTCTAACACTTCGCTTACATGTCACCTGCAAACCAAACATCCACTACAGCAGGGGTCTCCAAACTACGGCCCGCGGGCCAGATGTGGCCCGCCAGACCCTCTTATCCAGCCCCTGGAGACCTTTTAATCTCCAAAGAAAGATAATATTTTTACCTGCAGTTTACCACAAAACTGTGTATAGTCGGCCCCCAAACTGATGTTTGACAGTTAATGCGGCCCTCCGACAGAAAAGTTTGGAGACCCCTGCACTACAGTATCGGAAACTTCAGCTGAAACACTCTAAAGCTATGTGAACGATTGTTCAGCTCGGCTGGTTATATTAACGATAAGACCCGCTCATCACTTGATTCATATGTCAATACACTTGTCTGTTTGCGTTGTTGGTTAAAAGATGTTATATAAAGAAGACATTCCAGTGTTATTTCGATTTTCGACAAGTACGTTTAATAAATGTTACTTTTGAAACCATAAATGTCAATTTTTGGATTTAATCGAAATTAACGATTAATTAATCGTTAATTTTTCAAAAGTTAACGATTAAATTTAAATCAATCGTTAACAGCCCTAGTTAATTTAATTTAATTTTTAATACACCTTTTATTCAAGTAAAGCATTCGTGGCTTTGAACAACGACAAAACGGCTCTAAAACTTACTTTCCACTTGAATTTTCAAAATTAAAATAAAAAACGACCCAAAAAAAAATAATTTTTTTTTAATTTTAATTTTAAATTCTATATATTAATGTGTATGTTAGTAGAAATAGTTTAAATCAGACATTTAAAAGGCAAAAAAACAACAACAAACAAACAAACAAACAAACAAACAAACACACGTCCCCCACTTGAAATGAATAGGACATATATAAAATGTATTAGGACCAATCAATTGCGTGTGGATATTGTTACATATAAGTGTTAAATTCATTAAATTTGTTAAAAATACACTCATTGCCAGAAGCTCATTCGTGGCTTTCAATAACTTTAAAACTTAATTTCCACTTGAATTTTAAAATCAAATTAAATAACCCTAACAACAATTTTGTGAGAAAGAACTTGTTTTTCAATTGATTTTTAATTATATTTTTTTTAAAGAAGAAGAATGCGAAGCAAACATGTTATGAAGCCGATCATTCCACTATTATTTCGGGAATTCGACGAATTCCACTTGACCATCATATTATTTAAAAATAAAAAATAAATGTTTATTCATTAAAAAACAAACTCGTAATACACACCCGATTGCCCCAGACCTTCCACCGCTGTGAGCCCATTGGCTCCTTGCGATTGTTTACTCTGGGCTGACCCCGCCTTACAAACCGATCCCAATATCTTGGCTTCTGCTGGCATGACGTCACTCACGTATGATCTGTATAGTATAAAAATCAGTTGAACTCGTTTCTCAAGATAGATGCCCATCTCATCGAACCCCGACCACATCGGTCAGTTAGCAGGTTCTAAATGTTGCTGATATCTGACCAGGCTAACGTGACCTATATTTTATGGTGATGCGCCCCAACACGTGAGCTGCCCCACAGGGCCGACCGGTCAAAGGGAAATGTAAAAAAACCCCGTTCGGGTTTTTAATCTTCGTCACATTTCCTTGTCATCTGACACATCGCGGTCGGCTACCGCTGGTGGTTTCTGAATGGGGCAAAAGTCTTTCAGGCTGTTTCGAGAATAACGTATCTATTCTTTTCAGTGAACCGTGAAAGTGTTTTTGTTCCTGAGTGTTTTTGTTCCTGAGTGTTTTTGTTCCTGAGTGTTTTTGTTCCTGAGTGTTTTTGTTCCTGAGTGTTTTTGTTCCTAAGTGTTTTTGTTCCTGAGTGTTTTAATTTACTTTTTATTATTTTTTTAACGACTTCCACAATTACGGCTTAGCGTTCAAATATGTGTAATTAGTGACACCAAGAACGAGGCTGGTTGCGGTCACCTGTTTTGAATGTTAGTTGAAGATAAGATCATTATTTAGGTTACATTTACATATTGAACTTCTCACTCGATTTAAAGTATTTAACGAACAGCGACATCTGTTGTTGAACTCATGGCGTGAGTCCAGGAAGTTGGTATGTTGGTTTAATTCTCTTTTGCTGTTTATTAAAAACAATGACTAACACGTTAAATTTTATTTATTTATTTTTTAAATTTTTTTTTAAAATTCAGGATCAAGTGGATTTAAGGAAACAATCTGAATGTATTAAAGTAAACCAACAAGCTGGTCTGCGGCGACACTCATATTGAAGTGGAATGGAGTTTGGCGTTATTTAAAACACACACGAGTCCAGTTTGACAAGACGTCAAGGAAATTTTGGATCACGATGCCAGAATATCTGACCAACACGACGCGACCAGTGAACTTTGACCCCGCTTTGGATTACAGACGTGTGGGTGAAGGTGTGTCTTACAACGGCTCTTACGTCTTGGATTATAACGACACCTTCAGGACAAACGAGACGTCTGGCGGCGATGGCAGCAAGACGCTCGTTGTTCCCGCGGTCATGTTCTTCCTCGGCGTGGTCGGAAACGTCATAGCCCTCGTCATATTGACAGTCAGGCCCAGCAGGGATAGCAAGTGAGTATTTAGCAGGAATATAAAGTGAGTACATACTCCGCTTTCAAAATACACAGATGACTTATAAGACACACGCATCATTTATAATACACTTATATCAATTGTAAGACACTTAGAGTTTACAAGCTATAAGACATTTCATATCAATTTTAAGACACTTCTTCTTCTTATCCCTAAACCCGTGGTGTGTGTCGTTGGAGCACATCGCATACTGTCCACTATATCAGTGCTTCTCAAAATTTTTAGTATGGCGGACCGGCAGGAATTTTTTCCATTGCACCAGGGACCGGTGCACAATTTTCCCTGCACTGACAATTTTTATGTCCTTTTTTTGAGAACATCTGCGGACCGGCAGCGGATGGCCCACGGACCGGCACCGGTCCGCGGACCACAACTTTGAGAAGCACTGCACTATATCACGCCTTTTGTCCCGGTCCTGTCCTGCCCTATGGAAGTTATGATTGACTGACCGGTTCATTCCATGATGTCATCCCCCCCATCACTTCTCTTATCTCCCCCCCCCCTTTTCTTCCTCCCTGGACTGTGCCTTGCATCGTGGTCTTACGTCTTACGGAGACCTCCAGATCTTGAAACGTGTCCAAACCGTCTTAGTTTCTTTTTTCATTATTGATTTGAGGAGGTCCTTGTATGGACCAATGACGGTAGTTGTTTTATCGCGGATTGCTTCGTTGGTGTTATGGTCAGTGTAGAGTGTAGAGTGTAGGGGATGTTCATCGTCTTGCGGCAACATCTCATTTCTTAGGGCGCCGATCCTTCTTTGGAGGTCCCAGTGATGGGAGGACAAGAGCTGTCAGTCATTTATAGACATGATGATGAGCTCAACCTCGGGAAAATACAAACGACAATACAGACAAAACAAATAACAACTTTTAGAAGCCGTAACGCGGCCTATTTAGTTTTTAAAATTCTCTGCTTCTGCGGATCCGTTCTTGACAGGATCTGTGGTATTTGGTGCGCACAGAACAGGGCACCATCTTATTATTAGAGGCCGCAGCTTCAACACTTAAATTAATCAAATATAATAAATACTAGCGTATCACCCGTCAAAAAATGACGGAAGTTTCAAAATAAATACACATCAAATTAAAAAATAACGTAATACAGAATTTTCATTTATTTAATTTATTTTTATTTGATTCATTTATTATCATATTGAACAATTTTATGCGGAACCTTCGAAAAGTGTTATTTTTGGTGCAGTAATTTGGGGCGCACTATAAAACAAAATCGATCGCAGCGCCACATAACAGCATTACATTCCATACATACAGACAACGGGAATTATGTATATTGACTTTATTTTTTTTTAAAAACAAACATTTTTTTAACAGTCATTGTTACTGCGGCCATCGTCAATCGATCTTGAACACCCGCTGTAGATGACCCATTGCAAAGGTTACGAACTTATTTTTTTAATTTCCAGCTCGCAGAAAACACATTTTATTTAAGCTGAGCAAGGTCATGCCCATCCACAAACACCGACACAGTTTGTTTGGGACTAGGGTAATACGCTCTCGTTCGTTGAAGTTATGTTTTTCAAACTTTTCCTAAGATCCAAGAACTTGCCGGCGGAAGAGGTGATCTTCACAAATATTTATCCCTCAAGTCAATTGCCCATTTCACTGCTACACTCACCCTGTTCTACCCAACAGTTTTAAGCCCTCAGGCATCTGATGGTCATACAATCCTCTGAACTAACGCCAGCAGAACACAGAACTGGAATTTGCTGATAAAATAGGTAGATAATAGCTTGTCTGGCTTTGTATTAATTGCTGTATAAAAAATATCCATTTACCCTAGGATTGTTTGACATCAATGAGATGTCGTAGAGACAAGAGCTGGATTTACCTATTTGCTAGACAAGCTATAGTCTGCTATAGCTTAGGGGGCCTTCTTGGGGCCCCCATGGAATTCTTTTCTCCATATTTGGCATTGACATAGAATATATGGACTTCAAAAGGGCCCCTATCGATGTTTCCTTTAAGATGTCTGACAGACGCCGCACAGCAGTTTAGAATTACCGCGCTGCAAATTTTGTAAAATACGGCATTAAAATATGGATGCTGTGCAACTTTCACACGATATTTTATACTTTGCACACGGACCAACGAACCTTATGGGGCAACATTGGCCCCCCCAAATCTCAAATAGCTTAGGTCCCCATCAAGTCTTAATCAGCCCTGCGTACAGACCAGAAATTACAAGACAGAAAACAGACGTCCTACGAATTCTATAATTTGTACCTGACTCAAGATTATATTTTATCAGTTTTGAACGAAAACGGACTGCTGCGTCATTGTAAAGAATGCCAATTAAAATATAGGACGCTGACAAAAAAAAATCAGCCACGTGAAACAAATGTTTCAGAGGCCAGAGTCTTCCGTTGCTTTTATGTTTTCCTCGCTCTTAAAAAAAAATCTTAAACAATTGAATTCACGTTGTTAAACCACTACCTCCGCCTCTAATAGGGGAGTCCTGTAGGAGAAAAATACGTAGTTAAACCACTGCAATAGCCTCTAACAGGAGAGTCTTGTAGGAGAAAAATACGTAGTTAAACCACTGCAATAGCCTCTAACAGGAGAGTCTTGTAGGAGAAAAATACGTAGTTAAACCACTGCAATAGCCTCTAACAGGAGAGTCTTGTAGGAGAAAAATACGTAGTTAAACCACTGCAATAGCCTCTAACAGGAGAGTCTTGTAGGAGAAATATACGTAGTTAAACCACCGCAATAGCCTCTAACATGAGAGCCGAGTGGGGTAAATAAAACTTTCTTTAATGTCTCACCGATGTAAACAATTGATGGGCTTCGGGGCTAGGGGATTCCCAAAAAGCAGGTGTCAGTTATCTCCCCTGGGCCGTTTGGTTCAAAGAGTTCATTTTCATACCTATCCCTCCCCCACCCCTGTCCTGTGAAGATTTTTTTTTCAGTTTAGGTGGGAGAAAGAAGGGTGGTGGGGTGGTCGACGTACAGTGATGGACTTTGTGAAATAGAAATATAAATATTTAAAAATCTGCACATCAAAGTGCACATGTACCTTGGCTGGAGGCAATTAAGGCAATTGAACGACATGACCGACCACCCCACCCCCATTCGCACCCACCCCTTACCCCCGCCCCAGCCTATTTGTTTCTGTTTTTGAGTCGGCATCGTGACGTCACTTGATTTGGCCGTGGAGTTGAAATACGAATATAGTTTCACCCTTAGATTTATAGAAATGGACTCCTTTATAATTTATTTATTAGTTTATGTTTGAAAATGGATTTAGATGGGTATAAATATTTTCAATAGTCCACGATCTGTTCCAATGATCACTTCTCCCTGGAGGTTGATACTATCGTCTGACACGATAAATGTGGATCTCTCCCGGAGGAAGTCTTTTAAAATTGTAAACATTGAGAAAACGCGGGATTTACACTTACTGAAAATGTAGACGGGAAACTTAAGTAGGTCTTTACAAAAAATAGAACGAACGCTGTGTCGTTAGACTCTTAAAAATGTCCTTCTTTAGAACCATTATTTTTTTTAAGTTCAGCGTCAACTTCATAACTTTCAACAGCACGTGCACCTCAGAGACCTATCGTTCCACACAAAAATCAGCTTTAAGGTAGAAACAAGAATGATATCACTAGGACTAAAAAGAAGAAAAAAGATCCGTTCGAAAATGATGACGTGTTGTGGAATTTAACAAGTTAATCTAATGATCTAATGAAACAGTCAGCACCTTATTTTGTTGCCCTTTGATGTTAATTTTTTGAACATTTTATATCAGCTTGTTCCCCCCCCCCACGTCACGCCCCCCCCCCGCTCCGCATGTTTCCTTACTCCGTAAAATTAGGGATTTACCGGATTTCGGCTCCGGCTCCGGCAAATCCGGAATCCGGCCATTTTTACAAATCCGGCTCCGGCAGGATTTCAATTTCACTGCTACGGCAGTGGTTTAACATCGTACATTTATCGGCTGGTATTCTTTAAATCCGGCCTGCTCCGGGCGTATTTAAAAAATTTGAATCCGTTACAGCCCTAGAAAAAATAAAATTATTCAAAACTTAAAAAATTCGTCATTGATATTAAATCATTAAAGATTGATTCGTGGATATTTTTATTGACCTATCATGCTAATTGTGTTTTTCTTTTAATCCCTAACGATAGAATAGTAACGAGATCTTAACTTTTATTCTTAACACAATGTAAGTGTCTCAGTGGAAACTAATGATTCCCACATGTGCTTCCTGATTCTTTCTTTATGAGTTCTACATGGGTTCGGATAAAAAAAACAACAGCAAAAAAAAATTTAAAAACAAAATAGCTAGTTAAAAATCAGTTTTTGATAGAGCTTCTCAAACTCTTTTTTAATTTTGATGTACTTGTACAGATTAAAAAATACACTAATCATTTCCCGTAACAACACGGACATATTCGTATGGTAGCGATGCTCGCTGATGTACACGATTGATACGATTTCTTGTGAGAATCGATTACTCAAATGCAAGGAGCCGCAATCCTTCCTATATAATAAACGGCAATTTTCTGTCCGTTCTCTCCGGTCCTCGATAGCGATTGGTCCCTCAAACACATATGACTCCTACAGCCAATCATATTGAAGACGTTTACGCGGATGTTCAAAACGAGTTATTTTTGGTGCAGTATTTCTTCTAAGGATTTATTTTGAGTTATGTACGTTGAGATTTATTGTCAAAAGCTCTGTTTTTACGAGTTAGTTATTTTAACTATAGTGAATAGTGTTTTTGACGTGATGCACATGTATTCCGATCGAGACGGCTGTTGGAGGGGAGTTACAACATGCCACCGAACGGTGGGGGAACGTCCTTCGAGGGCTTTGTTGCTCGATATTAATATAACGCCACCTGCCCACTTGTGACTTGAACTCAAGTTACTTAGTGCAGTGCTACTCAAAGTGGTGGTCCGTGGACCGGCACCGGTCCGAGGATCATCAGCTGCCGGTCCGCAGAAATTATCCAGAAAGAAAAGAAAAATCACATACAATTTTAAAAAAACACATACATTTTATTAATTATTTAATTTCAATAATTATAAATTAATGTTACTTGTGCGTGTTAATGTGAAACAGATGCGAGTTTTGTAACTGACCCACACAGTAAAAATAGATCTTTAAGATTTATTACACACGCATTTGGAACTTACCATCTAGTGATGTAAACAAAACGTCCGACTGAAAATAATTTTAAATGAACAGATTAATAACTTATAATGATTTCAATGAAATATTTAGTAAATTTTAGTGAATATTATAAAAATGATAAGTTATTAAGAAAAAAAAAGTATTTTTGACCATGTCACTTTCTATTTATTTTTCATTAATTTTTATTATTATTATTTTTTATTATTACTATTATTTTTTACAAACAGCATTGATGTGTTAATTTTATTTATTAGAATTGATTTATTTAAAGTCTCAATAAGTAAAAACGAAAGTAAATGAACAATAAGCCATTACTGATTAAGATTTTTCTTGTCAAAAATGTGGATGACATAAGTTGTTTCCAAATATATTGAAATAATACAATTATATTTGTAAATACATGTATATGGGTATACAAATAGGTACTATATTTTGTCAGTGAGAAAGTCACTTTATCTTAAAATAATTTTTTATTGTCATCATCTGATGTGCATTACAATTTTATTGTCAGTAATCGATGCAACACAAACACCGGTGCACATATATTTTATCAATTGCGTTGTCGTTGAGAAAATTTAGTTTACTAGTTAAGAATTGTTCATTTATTTTAAACTCTTTTAAAATTTCATTTACAATGCTGTGAGACATATCATTATTAACTTGTGTTACTTTAAAAAAATATATTTAGTAACTTATACTTACATTTACAAAAAATTAAATTCAAATAAAATACATTTTAAATATTGCCTTTATTTACAATTACATAAACTATTAAATTAATATATTAATGTCAATTACCGTACATTTATCTTTAACAATATAAGTGCTGAAATCACATACGGAGTTTTGTAATATGAAAGTGGCACGCCACTTTACTTCGAACCCTAAATATTTAGGGATACAATGTAATTCAATGGTTTTCATACTTATCGGGTAACGTTAATTTTAAAAACTCTATTATATTCTTTTTTTTAAAATTATTTCTAACGTTTCATAAAATTGGTAACTGGACCATCGAAAAAAAAATAACTAAATTGACTTAGATACTCAATCAGGGAGACAATCATTTATTATTTATATATTTGTTATCATTGATAAAAGTGAGGCCCAACATATGACACCTTTTATTCTCAAACAACATTTTTAGTGAACAATTCAGAGTTCATATCATAGTTCCAGTCTTTGGCGGTGAAAAACACGGGTGAAGTAAAGTAGTTACCGCCCACGAACATCAAGACAAGAGGTTTTTCTTTTCAAAATTTGTCGGATATAACTAACCGAAGTCATGCCAAATATTTTAGGGCTGGTGGTGGGCGGGGGGCACGTCGCTACCACGTCTATACAGGGAAAATAGTGCACCGGTCCTTGGTGCAATGGAAAAACTCCTTTCGGTCCGCCGTACTATAAAGTTTGAGAAGCACTGCCGTAGTGTATCGCAAGTTCGGGAGAGTGTGTGTGTGTGGGGGGGGGAGTGAGGATTATGAGGAAGCCAGTGTAAGTTAACATTGATTCAGTTTAACATGGTGGAGTCTCTTGCAACACGTAAATGATTCTGCCATGGAAAGATTGACCTATCAACAATCCTGAAATAAACATAACTGACCGGTCTCGCAGAGAGTGACCAGTGTCAGAGAAGAATGAGTAACGTCCTCTAGACTCTACACGTCATCAACAATTGATGGCAATGTTTTCTTTCAGCTCACGCAGAAGTATCAGCTTGTTTGTGCGCCGCCTCCGCACCAGCAGAAACTGATTGCGGCCGAATATCTGAGCCATAAATTCCGGATCGGCCCAGCAGATTATTTTATTTGCGGACGCTGGACGAGACCGATAAATAAACAAACGGACTCGCTCTCAAAGACTGACCAATTATCGCACACACAGAATTTCTTGATTGCTCCAACCATGCACAGACGAGGGCTAACTTTGTTGGGGCGGGGTGGGGTGGGGTGGTTGGTTAATATTAATTGATTACAAACTTTAAAAAAAAACAACAGATTAAAGCAGTGCATGGTGCGGACGAAAGTGGGCACCCCATCCACACTCCGCCCTATTATTTTCCTACTCCCCCTCCTCCGCAGATTTTGCTTTCGGAAGGGCGGAGATAACGTTTTGCTTAATCCGCGCGACCAACAAATATGTCACGTGATAACGTGATAAACTGGTGTGGGTCAACGTGACACTGCCACGGTGAAGATGATAAGGTTGTCCGCGGCGTTCACACTACTCGTGCAAAACGCTAAGTTCTTACCAAAAAAAAACAACACCTGCACTGCTATCTGGCAGAGTGTAACGGTGTCATCTCCCTCTTTCATATAAGACTCCATAAAAATATCGGCTGGGGCTGGCTCTGGTTCTCAAGTTACCGTTTCCTCTCGCCAGTTTCTTCAAGCGTTGGGTTTTTGTTATTATTTTCAGAAACTGTCTTTCAAATTCCTTGAATCATAAATTATATCTCAAGGGAGCGTTGCACACCTAATGCTTGCGTTTTAAATTAAGAACACGTACAACATGCGCACACATACAACACCAGAAGCAGGGACAATCTATTTTTGTTTCTAGAAAGGGTAATTGGCTGAACGAAGAGATTTTGGAGAAAAAAGCAAGAGAAGAGGGGATGAAAACAGTCTAAATCTAGTTAGTATTGGCCAAAAAGTAAAAAAAGCTCCATATTCCTGTGAAGTGGCCTGCCACCATAAAGTTCTAGTGCACTCGCGTTTGTTCTCTGAGACGCAGCCATCGCTCAACGGTAATAGAAGTTTCTCAGAATGTTAAACAGATGCTGCAAACGAAAGAGCGATCGAGGTATACCAAGCTCTTCTTGTAGTGCCTAAATTCCAACTCGGACCCGGCAATGGAATTTTGAAGATTGTTGTTTTACTCAGTGCCTCTCGTTCGTTCCTGCGATCCACCATCCATACATCCATCCCTGTGGCGCTACAGCCCATGTAGGGTTTGGGCCTGCCTCACGACCTCCTTCCACTACAGCCCATGTAGGGTTTGGGCCTGCCTCACGACCTCCTTCCACTACAGCCCATGTAGGGTTTGGGCCTGCCTCACGACCTCCTTCCACTACATCCCATGTAGGGTTTGGGCCTGCCTCACGACCTCCTTCCACTCAGCCCATGTAGGGCTTGGGCCTGCCTCACGACCTCCTTCCACTCAGCCCATGTAGGGTTTGGGCCTGCCTCACGACCTCCTTCCACTACAGCCCATGTAGGGCTTGGGCCTGCCTCACGACCTCATTCCACTACAGCCCATGTAGGGTTTGGGCCTGCCTCACGACCTCCTTCCACTACAGCCCATGTAGGGTTTGGGCCTGCCTCACGACCTCCTTCCACTACAGCCCATGTAGGGCTTGGGCCTGCCTCACGACCTCCTTCCACTACAGCCCATGTAGGGCTTGGGCCTGCCACACCACCTCCTTCCACTCAGCCCATGTAGGGCTTGGGCCTGCCTCACGACCTCCTTCCACTACATCCCATGTAGGGCTTGGGCCTGCCACACCACCTCCTTCCACTCAGCCCATGTAGGGCTTGGGCCTGCCTCACGACCTCCTTCCACTCAGCCCATGTGGGGCTTGGGCCTGCCTCACCACCTCCTTCCACTCAGTCCTGATCAACACCTGTCTTCTCCAAGATTAGATGCCCAGTTGTTGTAGATCTTTCTCTACATCATCCATCCATCTAAGCCTAGGTCTTACCTTGAGCCGTTTACCTCTGTGGTTTTGGTGGTGCACCCTATTTACTCCTCTGTCATTTGATATTTCTAAGTCTCCTGCCCAGCGCAGTCTGCCCCTTTTTAAAAAAAAATATTTTGCAACTATCGTGGGATCCTGATATATACTGTACAGTTCATCCAGCACCATGATGTAAATAAATATGATATAAGATTTGCCGCCCCTTTTACCGGTTGGGGTAAATTATCTTGGTAAATGAATAAATAAAGGGAGCGTGTGTAGCAACGCCAGAAGATAAGAAAATATAATCCCGCCGTATTTCCCGGACACACCCCCACATTTATAGCTTTGTAAGTACGTAACTAATTTGATTGGACTTTTGAAAAAAGATGGGGTAAAAAATAGTTACATTACACAACATAGAATACTCCTTCTTCCAGCCTGGCATTCGAGTGTGGAATGGGTTGCCTGAAAACCAGGAAACCCGATTGACTATCATCATTCAAAGCTCTAATAAAATGCAAGATTATGCATAAGCCGTGGCGTAAGGATGCAATAACCTTCTACACAGACGAGCGTCTGTAATGTCAAGATAAGATAAGATAAAATAAACATAAACCAGCTTTCATGTATACACAAAAACATGTACCATTCCCTCAGTTGTAACAGGTCGTATGAAAGGCTAAAAGAAGAAAACTTTTTAAAATGAGTTTTAGTATCCCCCCAACAAAATTTTATTACTAATAATCTTTGTTATGTGTCCAAGGCCACATAATTGCACACGTTCTTCGATCATATGCATTAATTCCTCAACTGCTTGCCTTTTTATTTTTCTTCCGTCCTCAAAACTTTCTGAAAGTTTGAAATTCGACGCCCCACTTTGTTTATTGTACAAAGCCATTATTTATAAGTTACGTCTGAATGGGGTATCCTATTTACTGAGCGCCGAATAAATAAAGCGGGACAGTTTTAAAAATGTTGTTGTCTATACAACTATGAAAGTGAAATTGTACCTGATATTTGGCTTATCTTCTGTTCAAATGCTACTTTATTATGCATCCTGGACCATTTTCCTAAAGAAAAAGTTCATCTTTTTTTGGTTGGATTTCAAGTTAGCAATAATATACGACTAGCCAATTGGCTGCTGTTCTAATTATACGCAACGGTGTCGTTCATCTTATACTGTACGATTCCATGTGTGACGAATACAGATCGTTTCTAGCTATGCAACATGAAAATATAAAATTCCCTGTATCAAAGTTAATGTAATCCTTCAAAGTCGTAAAAGTTTTTACGACACAGCTATCTCCTAAATTTTACAGTGAATCCAACGTGAAACAAATCAAAGTGAATCAAACGTGAAACAAATCAAAGTGAATCAAACGTGAAACAAATCAAAGCGAATCAAACGTGAAACAAATCAAAGTGAATCAAACGTGAAACAAATCAAAGCGAATCAAACGTGAAACAAATCAAAGTGAATCAAACGACTCTCCTCTTTACACCTAAACAACTGTATACGACTTGATTACATTTTAATTGAATAAAATATCGAATGAGGTAAAAAGATCAATAATCAAAATGTATCCCTCTAAGACTCTTTGATGAAAGAAAGTTGGTTAGTAAAAAGTTTAAAGAAGTTAAAGCAAAACAATCTTTCAAATAGGACACGAGACTTTAACACACTGTGATGGTATCTGTGATTTGACATGCCATCTGTTGTTTAACGATGTCGTGTTGTCATGTCATATGTTGGTTTAGGCTGTTCGTTTAATGAGGTCTATTGTCATGTCATTTCTTGGCTTCATGATTTTGTGTTGTCATGACATCTGCTGTTTTCATGAGGTACTGTCATGTGTTGCAATAAGGTCATGTTTCCATGCCATACGTTGTTTTCATGAGGTGCTGTCATGTGTAGGTTTCATAAAGTCCTGTTTCCATGCCATACTGTAGGTTTCATGAGGTCCTGCCATGTGTTGGTTTCATAAGGTCCTGTTTTCATGCCATACATTGTTTTCATGAGGTCCTGTCATGTGTAGGTTTCATAAGGTCCTGTTGTCATGTATACGTTGTTCGTCCACAGGGCCTCGGCATTCTATCACCTGGTCAAGGCGCTGGCCTGTATGGACTTGTTCGGAATCGTGGCCTCGTCCCCCGTGACCCTGATCGTGTACATGAACGGAGGTGTCATCAACACAGGTAGGTGGGACATGCACGTCGTTTGTGGTACTTTCATTGGGATTCCGTGACAGATGTCAGTGCAGTTATCTATATATATAAAAATCAAAGTATGTATGTATGTATGTATGTATGTATGTATGTATGTATGCATGTCTGTTATAGCTGACTAAACCATTCATCAGATCGCCAGGAAACTTTTGGAGACTTTTGAGTACGCTCCGGGGATGGAAATATGCTACTTTTTTTCAAAATTTAACACTCATGGGGCGCCGGGGGCCCATAATGAGAATTTTTTCTTATATGAGCTATATAAAAATTAGTTTAGGGCTTAGCTGCTTGGAAAATGAATGGATCTTGACCAAACTTGGTACATAACAACTTGATAGCCAACATTAAAGTACCATATGGCATTGAACACCTAATTTCCGTTCCTTCGGGGCCGGGGGCCCAAAATCTTTATTTTTGTAAGCGTTAAATACTTTATTCCCGGTATGATTTACAGGATCTTGAAAAGCATTGACTAATATATCTATCATGATCCAGATTGAAATGAACAGGTATTTTAAAGTTAATTTCTTGCACCGATTGGGCCCGCGGGCCCTTAATGTTGTTTTTTCTAATCTTATATCTATATAAAAAAATCAAAGTATGTATGTATGTATGTATGTATGTATGTATGTATGTATGTATGTATGTATGTATGTATGTATGTATGTATGTATGTATGTATGTATGTATGTATGTATGTATGTATGTATGTATGTATGAAACTTTGTATATAACAACTTGGTAGCCAATATAGAAATACTAAAGGGACTAATTTCCTAATGTCCATTTCTTCGGGACTGGGGGCCCAAAATGTCTTATTTCATAAACGTTTAATATTTTATTCCCCATTCAATTATTAAAGATCTTGAAAAAATATAGATAAATATATCCACAATGAAATTGATTGAAATAAACAGGCGTTTTGAACTTGACATATTGCACTAAATGGGCCCTGGGGCCCTTAATGTCGTTTTTTGCTTTTATGAGCTATATAAAATGAGTTTATGCGTTAACTACTGAGTAAATGAATGGATCTTAACCAAACTTGGTATATAAAAACTTGGTAGCCCATATTAAAATAACAAAGGGCACTGCACTTCTAATTTTTAATTGTTCAGGGCCGGGGGCCCCAAATGTATTTTTCGTATGTGTTTGAGATATTATTTCCCATTCTATTTTAACGATCTTACGAAATATATCAATGATGAGACTGAATTAAAATGAACAGCATTTTGAAATTTACATCTTACATTGAATGGGCCGGGGGCCCCAAATGTCTTTTTATTGTGTATACTCTAAGATAGTATTTCCCACTCAGTTTTTAACGATCTTGAGAAATATATCCATGATTAAAATGAATTTAAATGAACATGTTTTCAAAATGTACATCTTGAATTGAACGGGCCTGGGAGCCCCTTAATGTAGTTTTCCTTATATCTACATATATATAAAAATTAGTTTAGGTGTTAGATAATGAGAAAATAAATGGATTTTGACCAAATGCGGTATATAAAAACTTAAAAGCCTATATTAAATTTCGATAGGGCACTGATCTCATAATGTCCATTTCATCGGGGCTAGGGGCCCTAAATGTGTTTTTACTAAATTTTTAATATTGTATTCCCCATTCAATTTTACACGATATTGAGAAATATAGATACATATATTTATATTTTTGTTATGAAATTGATTGAAATGAACAGATTTTCGAACTTCATATTTTAAACTGATGGGCCTGGTGACCCTTAATGTAATTTATTTTTTATCTATATATATTCCTTTTTACTGAGATCGTTGCAACGCACGACGGGTCTGCTAGTCAGTTATAAAGGACTGTGTTTGATATCACCGGGAAAATGTCAGGTCCAACCACCGCTTCGTATCAGCTTATGGCGTAGAAAAAATTGGATTGCACTTCAGTGATATTTAATTGCAATGCGTATGGTGGTCCCCATACTCCTGAAGACGTTTTGGGAGGTATCGTCAAATCTAGGCGGCCGGAATTTATTACACATTTCAGCTCCATCGTGTTTTGTTTTTTGGTGGTATTTATTTGTTTCTTTTCTTTTAGTTGTTTGTGTTTTGTTGTAGTTGTTGTTATTGTTGCTTTTTAATTATCTCATAGTGTGACTTCTCCACTTATTAGCAAGGTGTTGTGAAATGTTAAGGGGGGGGGTTCGATCTTCTTGTGTGTACATGTAACTGACGACAACTTTGTTAATGTCAATCTATGGTCAATAGAATATAACTTTAGTGTACATAAAAATTTAGGACAATGATTTATTTTGTAAAAATTGTTCCAATTCACAAACCAATTCAAACGTAACTCCAATCCGTGAGCAAAATGAAAAAAAAATCGAGTAAAAAAGTTGAACAGCATCAAATTTTTGTGCACAATGTTACACCTCACAAAAAGTTATTTTATCATTATCAAAATTTGCTGCGTGATAATTATAAACTACTGCGCGGCGATTGTCACATATCTTAATGGGAAAACTGTATTATCGCCATATCACCAGTAGGCTATGTATAGAAAATAAACATACTCACCGCCGTACCACCTTTATAAATTGTCTCTTCTGACGGGAAATTCGACCTCTTAGATGTGCAATTTTCAACAGCAACAACATCTGAAATCAAAATTCCCTTAAAGAAAGAAGAAAAAAAGTAAAGGAAATCTGCATTTAGCTCTAGCTGGTATACGAAGTGGAGTTGAGGTCGTAATCGGCCCAAGACGACCAGACCAATAGAAACCTTGAGATGTGACCTTATAATTTTACATGCCTGACTGCAGATGAGCTACTGATATTGGTTGAGAACTATGTCAAGGATTCTGCAACAGTTTTACGCCACAAAGCTGCAAAATGCTCCCAACTTCATATGATATAGAGCTTTAAGCAATGTTACTCACTCGTACAGCGTTGTCTTATCGCTGTTTTACGGCACGTTCGGCTGAGTGTTATGATAACGTCTTCTTCTACAAGGTTTATCATGTTCCTTAACTAAGTAACACGGCAGTGGCGTAGCTATGGGATGGGGGGGAAATTCGAAAGTCCCCCCCCGGGCCCCCACTTGAGGGGGGCCCCCAAATTAGTGTCCCCAATTTTTTTACATTAAATATTACACTACCGCCATGTATGAGGGGCCCCCAAAGAGGTTAAGCCCCCCCGGGCCCCCATAACCCTAAAAATTCCTAGCTACGCCACAGTAACACGGCGATGTTTGAAACAAACATTTCTAAAGTGTTACTTGCCTGCAACTCCAGGTATTTAAAGACACGTCCACTGACTTTGGTCGTGGCATCAGATTTGCATAGATGATAAATGTCTGTTATGAAACCTGATGATTACGCTATTAAAACAGGAACAGGCATCAGCCCATCCCCCCTTCCCCCCCCCGCCCCGCATCAAACAGCAGCCGCGAGCAGCAATATTTTTAACGCAAATGTTTACCCAAAAAAAAATAAGTAAAATTCAATTCAATAAAAATCTAAAATGTAAACCGCGCAGTTATTCAACGAAATGAGACGATGACGACGTTTGAGATTGTTGCCAAAATTATAACTTGACATAAAATATTTCATTTTATAGATAAAGAAAGAAAACATTCTTTTGCCCGAGGTATTGACTCATGGGGATCCATATAACGACAACGTACGGTAGATAACTGCTGCCGACAGCGTACTCGCTTCAATTCGTCAAGTTTTAAACTCAAATGTAAATGTGATGTGTTGCGGGAAGAGTTTATGAACGGATATGATTTATGAACCTGAGTCACAATGCCAAGGTCGTATGTTTAGAGCTTGAGTGATTAACACAGCAAAATTGCGTGGTGGTTTGAAAAAATTGAAGGTTATAAAATGAACAAAAAATATTTTTTTAAAAGATGAGACCCAGCTGCAGTGAATAATGTAGAATCTCGCATGAAAAAGCAGAAAATAATTTTTTAGACACAAACTAAGTAGTCACACTGGGGGACTGAGAACTCTAAGTTGTATTTATATTTATTGTGATCGATTGTGAGATTTAATGGGAGATATAAAATTTGATCAACTAACACAAAAGTTCTTTTCAATTATTTTCTGCTTTTTCATGTGAGATTCTACATTCTTCACTGCAGCTGGGCCTCATCTTTTTAAAATAAGAATACATTTTCCGAGTTACAATAAATATCCCCCCCCCCAAAAAAAAACACAAAGACGCTGATATCGGTTTGCTTTAATTCCAAGACGTGATGTGATCAGAGACATCGAGTTATTCAGATAAGTTCGTGAACCTAAAAAGAGCAAAGTAAAATTGAATCAACTTTCGAATTTATCTTTATCTCAATCGTCAGCAGATAAATCTTCTGAGAGGTCGCATCCCTTAGTAGATTTCCTGTCTCCTTGTTTTATAAATAGTTGTGTTGAGTTCTGGGAACAACTAAACGATGTGCAATGGTGCAATTTTACCTTGAAATTTAAAAAACCCGTAAAAAAACAAGTTTTTCACTTTAAATCCTTTATGTACGAAACGTAACTAAAAGAATGTTCATAATAATACGCAGTGCAAGACCATCCAAAAATACAAAATTGTAGTTATGTCTCATAAAACGTGTTTAATATAATGCGCACCGATCAGGAATTTTTTTTAAAAAAAGTGTTGTCAATAAAATACGCACCTTATTGCGCGACAGAAAGGTTGTTCAATATAATACGCACCGTGACACTCTATCTAAAAAAATAACATGATACATAGGAATAAATAAAATAATCTAAAAATTCAATAATTTAATTACAGTACATGCAATCGATCTGAAATTTTGATACGTAGTTTTTATCATCGCCACGAAACTGCCTGCTAAATTTCAGCTCGCTAGCTTACGAAGAAGTGGGTTAAAAATCGATCCAAAGTTTTGGCGACCGACAATCAAGCAATCAAGGGTTCAAACAACCAGACACCACGAGTTAATATAAAGGATTTAATAAAAATCAAGAATACTTTTTCCTTCCATTCGTTTCTGGCAAAAAAAAATTGATTGTAGTAGACATTAACGGTTATTTTCATTCTCTCCCCCCCCCCAAAACCAACGCACCGCGCCCGCCACATCATCAGGTGGCATGGAGTTGTGTCACTATTTCTCCTTCATCCTGGTCATGGCTGGCAACGCGACGCTCTTCACAGTTCTCGTCATGGCAGTGGAGAGGTTCATGGTCACCAAGTATCCTTTCAAGGTAAGTACGAGTCACGGCACAAGCCTTTCTCCTAATGACTGTAACTGTATTGTTACTATACCAACCTTTCTCCTAATGACTGTAACTGTATTGTTACTATACCAGCGACCAGCCTTTCTCCTCATGACTGTAACTGTATTGTTACTATACCAGCCTTTCTCCTAATGACTGTAACTGTATTGTTACTATACCAACCTTTCTCCTAATGACTGTAACTGTATTGTTACTATACCAGCGACCAGCCTTTCTCCTCATGACTGTAACTGTATTGTTACTATACCAGCGACCAGCCTTTCTCCTCATGACTGTAACTGTATTGTTACTATACCAGCCTTTCTCCTAATGACTGTAACTATATTGTTACTATACCAGCCTTTCTCCTAATGACTGTAACTGTATTGTTACTATACCAGCCTTTCTCCTAATGACTGTAACTGTATTGTTACTATGTTACTACTAGTTTGTTCTGCGGCGCCCCCCTTTTTAAGGGCGCCTACGGCGCCCACCTTTTTCAAAAGCCCAACTAACTTTTCCTTGTATGATAAATACGTAATATTATTTAATAATAGTGTGCTTTGACCGTTACGGAATGAGTGAGTCAGTGATGATTTAGGGTGTTGTGCTGGGGTGCCAGCTAACTAAATACGATATATTAAATTTCCTGAAATGTACACAAAGTATTTCATAATAATAATTAACAATCTTCAAATCCTGTTTTTATATCGTTCCTTTTCCAAATTTAAAATATGAGCTAAATCAATGACGTCATATAATATCTTTTTACGGCGAGAAATTTTAGAAAGCAGCGCACCAAATTACTACACCAAAATCAAAAATAACTCTTATCGAACGTCCGCATGAAATTGTTCAATTATTAATAATAGTGTGGAGGGTGTTTAATATTAATCTGGAAACCAAAATGATTATCCAATTTTTTTTTAAAAAAGCAGAGTGATGTCCCTCAGCGTTAGGCTACATAAGTGAGCGTAAATATATATATGATGATACCAGATTTTATCCAAATTACTGTAACTGTACATATTTCACATATCAAAGTTCTCTCGATGAAAGATAGACACATAATATGTACACAGTTGGCGCTAGGCCTCCAAATGGAAGATAACCTAATAATAAGTACACATTTAATTTGTGAACGCCCGTACGTACGTTTGTAAGTGTCCATGAGTTAATACATGTTACTGTTTTGTGTGGTAGAGGCGACACTAGATAAGCAATTGTTTCCATTATTTTTGTGTATGCCACAAAACAAAAGACATTAAAATTAAAATAAAACATATAAATACGCCAACAATTTTTTCCAGTAGTTCACTTACGTTAAAATAAAATTTGAATCAATTATATATATCAGCAAAGTATTGTCATACTGTCAGCCCCTATGTTTTTCAGCTCCGTAA
>CALYLW010002103.1:72500-90000 GCA_944989445.1 Ampullaceana balthica
TGTGGCGCATGCGCCGATCCCGGCTGACGTCCTCCTCGCTGAGGTCATCCACGGGCTCGTCCCCCTTGGTCAACAAGTCGCGGAGTCACGGCCCTGACAGCGAACGCAGGATGGTCATCTTCCTCATGGCCATCATAGTGGTGTTTGTGGCATGCTACGCTCCCCTTATGGTAAGTTTCAACAGCCGCTGATTCAACAACCGCCTGCCACTTATTTTGTTGCCAAAAAAAGTCTACTACAAATAATCTCATCTAATCTTTTACATTGAGATAATTCACACCAATTAGAAATATAAAGAGTAGGGCTGCAAAATTTAACTAGTAATTAATCGATTAATCGTTAAAAAAAAATTTTAAACTATTAATTTTTTTTTAAAGATTAATCGACCCATCACTTACACAGGTTAAAAAAAATAGCGTCTGATAAATATAAACAGATTTCCGGACGATTACACGAACATTTTGGTGTAAACTATTGACTGACGGGAATGTTCAAGATGTTATTACAGTTTATTGTATCCTTTGTGAGAAATCGTTAGCCTAGCAGGATTCTAACATTTCGCTTAATTATCACCCGCAAACCATACTTCCACTACAGTATCAGAAACTTCAGAAAAGACAGCTTACTTATGACACCGTAAATTATAATTTTTGACCTTAATCGTATTTACTATCGTTCATTTTTCAAAAGTTTTCTATTAAATTTTAATTCATCGTAACAGCCCTAATAAAGAGCAAAGCCAACGTGCCCTGCTACCTAATGCAAGAAATAAATTACGGTAAATATCGTATATATATAGGAACCCAAAAGGTTAAACAGCCCTTGCTCTCTCGGACGTCCGCGCATGTCGGGGTTATTACATCTCTTTGGTCATTGTCTCGTGTTTGACAGTCAGACACTCAATGTCAAACAAAACACGCGCAGACTCAACAGGTCGCCCTTGTCCGATAGCAGAATGCCGGACGATAGCCGCGCACGCCGTGCCGGTCCCAGCCGGTCCGTCACCGAGACGCCGCCAGTAGTGCCCCAGGCGCCGGTCCTCAAGAAATCCACGAGGATGGTCACCAAGGTATTGACGGCGATCCGCGCCCTCGGTAGCGACAACGGCGTGCCTCTGGGGAGAATCCGCAACTACCTTGTGGATAACAACATGATCAAGCCCGAGAGAGCGGGCATCAAGATCCTCAAGGCCACATCCGAAGCCCTGAAGAGGGGCATCGTAGCTTTCGGAACGGCCGCCGACTTTAACTGGCTCTTCCGGCTGGCCAACAGAGGAAAGAAAACCCCCCCGGAGAAGGGAAAGCGATCCCGGAGTAGTCGAGGGTCAAGTGCTAGAAGGCGCAGTCGGAGTCGCAGAAGGCGCAGTCGGAGTCGCAGAAGACGCAGTCGTCATCGCAGAAGGCGCAGTCGTCGTCGCAGAAGGCGCAGTCGTCATCGCAGAAGGCGCAGTCGGAGTGGCAGGAGGCGCAGTCGGAGTGGCAGGAGACGTCGCCACCGCAGCTCAAGGAGGCGAAGAAGGAGAAGGAGGTGAAACAGTTTCCTGTGTGTTGCCTCAAAGCCACAGCCGCCACTGAAGCAGTAAACAGAAAAAACAAAAACTGTGTCCGAAGAATTTTTTTTTCTGAATTTTTTTTCCAGGTCCTTTTTAGGGCCACTTCAAAATAATTCACCATCAAATGGTTTGGTTCTGGTTTCAAAAACAACTACAACACAACAAAAAATAATAATAATAATTTGCAATCAACCTTGCACTAGTTGATAAAAGCGATCTCTGATAGTGGAAGGGACAGCAATGGTTTTAATCGTCACCAATTATTATCTGCCAAACTTTGGCGGTGGAAATGAATTTACCGTATATACTCGTTCTAAAGCCGACGTTTTTTGGACAAAATCTAGGGCAAAAGGTCGGTCGGCTTATGAACGAGCGGGCTAAAGAACGAGTATATACGGTAGTAAAACATTAAGGTAATTCAGCTTGAACCGTTATTTGTATGCCGCCCCGGCAACTTTTTTTTTCCACCTGAAACAGTTTAGTGTCTCATAACCTTTAATAGTGAAGGTTTGATGGCGAAATTTTAAAATTTTGCCATTATCTTTAAAACGAATTATGATAATTGTATGCACCTACGCCATTATTTGGGATGAGACGCAATAATCTACTGTATAGACGGAACGTTTGTAAATAGATGAGATCCAGTGGCGTAGCGTGGGTATGTGCCGCTCGGGGAAGAACCCAATTTTGCCGCCCCCTCCCCCCCCCCGAAAAATATCTTAATGCTATAAAGTAAAGATAGTCTTTATTAGAAAGTAATAATAAGGACACGATAAATTATTATGTTAGAAAGAAACAGAAATGTTTCATTTCTTGGATAAATTTGAAGTTAATGTTTTTTCTCATTGCACAAGAGGCCATTAAAAAAAAGACTTTTGGCCGATTTTTTACCCTAGATGCGTGAAGTCATTTATGGACGGCCCCCAATCTTTCATACATCAATGCTTTCAGTCATGCCATGCTCAATAGGCAAAATAGCTATAGCTTAGATAATCTTGGTCTTGTGGATTCTAATTCTAATTTATTATTTTTTTTTAAATTATTATTATTATTTTTTTTTGCATTAACTAAATTTTAGAGAAGCTATTTTAGCACCTTGAATTATTTAAGACAATGTTCGAATTAATGATATTATTTTAGGCAGGGTAACTTCTAACCTCAATATCTTTTTAAAAATTGAATAAATTAACTGGTCTTAAATTCATTAGTTCTTCTTTTTTCCCCGTGGGATTAAAATATTCCTTGTTTGACAATGGCATGTAAGATTTTTTAGTATACTCTAATTTGAAGGCAAAATTTCGAAGTTCAGTGTATTAGCTTGTGTTTTCTAAATTCAATATATATAACTGCCAAAAACTCACACGAATTTCTACAGTATTCTCATGTTATGAAGAATACAACTTTCTTCTCAACATGGATCATATTCGCTTCCATCACCAAACATTTGCTCTCTTATTCTTTGATTAGAAGATTCGATTAAAAGTTTCGGTATAAAATTTTATTAAATGTCAAAGCATCCTTTAAGTATTACATTAGTTTCTCTGTGAGAAGCCTCTGCTAAGCATGTTTTAATACTATACGTTTGTAAATAGTTTCGGGCGTCTTTCCCATAAATTAGAAAATAAAAATATTTCATTGTGTCTATCAAAGTACCCGCGTCTGTTCGTATGTTCATCTTTTTGTCTGCAGCTATCAGTTCTTTTGTAGCTTTATAAATAACCTCAAAATGTGTTCGTGGTATATTCACTATTTTGTATCCTGAAGTTTGTTTAATGCCTTGGTTGTAGAAGCAATTATATATTCCAAACGCTGTATGGACATGGAAAAGAATGCGTAACAACGTTCCAGTGTACTAAAATAGTTAGAGAGTTCGTTTCAGTTGGAGTATCATGTAAACAAATTAGGTTAAATGAACTTTTTGAGCGAGATTTTACATTGAAATTTAATTTATTGCGTCTTTCTTGAACTCTTCCATACTTTCCAGCCATGATGAAGTATTAACACACGTATGGCCTCTGCATTCCATTATTTTAAGATCATCATTTATTTAAAATCATTTCAGAAATGTTGTAAGAACCTCATGCCATTTTGTTTTGTTCTTTATTAATAGTTTATGTTTTTATCCAATTACTGTTTCTTTCCGATTGCAAAAAAACCTTCATAATGTTGAGCACTTCTTCATAAGCGGCTACTTTTTTTATTTGTGTGCCAAGTTTTAATTTCATTAGATAAGCAATTTAATTCGTTATTTTTATTTATTCCACAAACTAAAGACATTAAAATAAGTATGCTTTGAAAGAATAAACCATATAACTAGACCATATAACTAGACCATATAAGTACGCCAACAATTTTGTTCCAGTAGTTTACCTACGTTAAAATAGATTAAATGTACCAGCACATAATTGTCATGTTCGTACACTACTTCAGCCACTATGTTTTTCAGCTCAGTGGCATTAGTATCAGAAGTCTTTGGATTAATAAAAGATTAGAAGTTTGAAATTTTGGCATTAGAAACGTCCACGTATTTTAATATAGTTACTTACTTTTTAAAAAAGTTATCTTAGGGTACCAATCAGGCTCTGGTTTTTCAGAACAGTGGCATTATTATCAGAAAATTTAAGAAGTTTTGGCAGTTGAAACGTTCACATGCTTTATGATAGTTCCTTAATTTCTTTTATTAATTTTTTTATTTGGCTTTTAATTTGATTAAAAGTTCAACTTTCTTATAAATTTTTATTGTTAGAAACTATATAAAAACCAGCCGCCACTGACAAAGTGCCACCCGGGGCATTCGCTCACTACGCCACTGATGAGATCCTTTGATTTTGAACACTAAAACCATGAACATACGGTGGCGGACCTAGGGTTGGTGTCACCTGGTGCGATAAACAGTTGACACTCTCACTTACGTCATCACGGATGCCTTCTACATAAAACAATCCTAAATTATAAAAAAAAATGGCCAGAACAGAAAATAATATATTTGGTGGTCGGTACGTATTTAAGAACAGTGTAACAACGTTATGTTATGATACTATTATTATTACATTAAACTTTCTGAAATATTTTCCTTTTCTGGTCTTCAAAGCTGCCGAGCTGTCAATGTCTTCCTCGAACATAGTCTACAAGTCACAAAACAAAACAGTCAAATGATAGTGAAAAGAAAAGTTTGTCTTTTCAATTTCTCTATGTAAGCTAAAGTAAACTTTAGTTTTGAAAAGCTCAACTCACCTGAAACCAAAAACACGCAAAGAAATAATTGAATGTTTAACGTAATTGAATGCGTAACGGGGTATTTGTTGAGATGTCAAAATGAGATGTCACGAACGTCAAAATATGAAATTCTGCTTATTCCACATATTGTGAGGATCAATATCAATATCATCTTTCGTTTTTGTGTTTTTTAGGCCTTGGTATTTTGTTTTGAAAGATTTTCTTCAGGTAAATCGTCATAGAAGGGCGTTCTTCACTTATTGATAAACAGTTCCCAAACATAAACAGTTCCAAACATGAACTGTTCCAAATATAACCCGTCCCAAACATAAACGATTCCAAACAAAATCTGTCTCTTCCTTTTTTCGAGTTTAAAATCAAATAATCATTAGACTCCAGCATCTCCCAATTTGTTTCTTCTAGCAGATTGAGTCCGTCATCTCATTTTGTAGTTATTTTACTTCCATTCTTTTTATAAACCCTATCCTTATCTCTAGTAAAATTCCACTTTGATATTTATGTTAAAAGTGAATTTTTATACAATGTTCCAAAAAATAACAGAACGGGGCATATTAAAAAATTCTCAGATTTTTTAGCTTGAGCAACGTTCTATCAGGAGATAGTTTAGTGAGTGGATGACGTAATTGTACATGTGCCCATCTTGATCATCTCAACCATTTCAAGAAAAAAGTTCTCTATTTAAGAAAGATTCATTTTCCTTGTGGTCACGGATTGACAGATCTTTGCAAGCAAGAGACCTATGCAGCCTGTGCACGTTATACTTCCTTATTAAATCCCTTATATTAACTTCGAAATCTTGTCTGTCGTGCTTCGTACGTCGGGCGGAAAAACAAAAGTAAAAGATGACGCACTTCCTGTAATGCCAACGAGCTGAAATTTGGAACATAGACTTGTGTTACCTAACAATGCATCATATCAAAATTTCAGATAGATCGAACGTACCGTAATTAAATTAATGCATTTTTAGTTTATCTCTATCATCATCATCATCGCCCTTCGTCCCATCTGGGGCATAGGCCGCGAACAAAGTCTCTCCAGGTATCCCGGTCCTGCGCCAGTCTCTCAATCTGCCCCCAGCTGTGCCCGCTCATTTTTGTGTCTGCCTCCAGTTCTCTTCTCCAGGTCATTTTGGGACGACCTCTTTTCCTTTTGCCTTGGGGGTTCCATGTGAGGGCTTGTCTCACAATGCTGGATGTAGGCTTTCTGAGAGTGTGGCCAATCCATCTCCATCTGCGCTGGCGTATTAGCTCTTCCACTGGCTCTTGTTGTGTGCGTTGCCAGAGGTCCTCATTGGTGATGACATTTGGCCAGCGGATTCGGAGAATTGCTCGGAGACATGTATTTATAAAGGCTTGAAGCTTTTTAGAAATGGCTGCTGTTATTCGCCATGTTTCTGCTCCATACAGTAGGACAGGCTTTACTGTGGTGTTGAATATCCTGACCTTGGTATGAAGAGTCAAGTTGTTGCAGTTCCAAACTTTTTTTAGCTGTTTAAATGATGATCTTGCTTTGCCAATTCTCACTCTTACATCGGCGTCTGTCCCTCCTTGTGTGTCGATGATGCTTCCAAGGTATGTGAAGCTATCCACCTCTTCCAGATTTGTTCCTTCCAGTGTTATTGGAGTGTTGCTTGATGTGTTTATTTTAAGGACTTTGCTTTTTCCCTTATGGATGTTCAGGCCAAGGCAAGCAGAGAATTGTGCTACATCGTTGGTTTTCTCCTGCATCTGTTGCTGTGAGTGCGATAATAAGGCCAGGTCGTCCGCAAAGTCCAGGTCATCAAGTTGTTTCCATAGTGTCCACTGGATACCATTTCTCTTCTGCTCTGTAGACATTTTCATTATCCAGTCGATGGTTAGCAGAAATAAGAATGGTGAAAGCAGACACCCCTGTCTGACTCCGGTCTGTACCTCAAAAGCCGCTGTTGCTTGTTGGCCATGGACAATTCTACATGTAAGTCCTTCGTAGGAAGCCTTAATTATGTCAGTCAGTTTTTGTGGTATCCCGTAGTGTCTTAGTAACTTCCACAGGGTTGGCCTGTCAACACTATCGAAAGCCTTCTCATAGTCAATAAAGTTGATGTATAGTGGTGAGTTCCACTCCAGGGATTGTTCCAATATAATTCTCAGAGTGGCAATCTGGTCAGTGCATGATCTATCTTTTCTAAAACCTGCTTGTTGGTCTCTAAGATGGGTGTCTATTGCGTCCCTCATTCTGTTTAGCAGCACTCTGTTAAATACTTTGCTTGGTATGGATAGCAGAGTTATTCCTCTATAGTTGGAGCAAGAGCTAAGATCTCCTTTCTTTGGGAGCTTAATGAGATGTCCTTCTTTCCACTCCGTCGGAATCTGTTCTTCCTCCCATATTTTCTTGAAAAGAATGTGTAGCATTGCAGAGCTAGTCGTAATATCTGCTGTCAAGGCTTCTGCTGGTATTCTGTCTGGACCAGCTGCTTTGCCTTTCTTTAGTTGTTTAATTGCTCTGTTTATCTCTTGTTTTGTGGGTATGCTGCAGTCTATTTCTAGGTCTTGTTCCGCTGGCTCTATGTTGAGTTTGTATTGTGGGGCTGGTCGGTTGAGGAGTTCTTCAAAATGTTCTATCCATCTTTTTTTCTGACCCTCTTCATCAGGTATAGATTTCCCATCTTTAGTTTTAACAGGTCTCTCTGGATTTTTGAACTTTCCGGATAGCTTTTTTATTGTACTGAATAGTTCTCTTGTGTTTCCATGGTAAGCTGCCTCTTCTGCTTCAGTTGCTAGTCCTTCTATGTAGTTCTTTTTATCTGACCTTATACTACGTTTAACGTCTTTATTGGCTTCTGCGTATTCTGCTGATGCTCTAGCTTTTTCAGTTCTGGTGCGGCTGTTGTTGAGATTTGCCTTCTTCTTTTTCCTCTGTTGGATTTTCTCCATGGTTTCATTAGAGATCCATTCTTTATGCGTTTGTTGCCTTGGACCCAACACTTCTTCACAGGTGGTCGTGAGTATTTCTTTGAAGCTTTTCCAGTTTTGGTCAACTGTTTCTTCGTTGCCAAGTTCTTGTAAGATCTGGAATTTGTTTGTTAGCGTAAGTTTGAACTCATTAAGTTTTGGTCCCCCTTTCAAAAGAGTAGTGTTAAAACGTTGGCGCTTGCTTCCCTCACTTGTCCAATTCTTTTTCAATTTGAGCCTTAGTTGGGCAATCAGTAGATGATGGTCTGAGGCTACATCTGCCCCTCTTTTTACCCTTACATCTTGGAGAGATCTTCTAAACTTTTTGCAGATACAGATATGGTCGATTTGGTTAGCCGTTGACATATCTGGTGATATCCATGTTGCCTTGTGGATATTTCTATGCATGAAGAGACTTCCACCAATGACCAGTCCATCTGCAGCACATAGATCTGCTAGCCTTTCACCATTATCGTTCATCTCTCCGAGGCCATTTGTTCCCATGCATTCTTCATATCCATTATTGTTGCTGCCTATTTTTGCATTTAGGTCGCCCATTAGAATAATCACATTGCTCCTAGGACACTTTTGGATAAGGGTTCTCAGTCTGTTGTAGAAGTCCTCTTTGTCCTCTTCTTTACTGTCGTTAGTAGGAGCGTATACCTGAAGAAGATCCATATTGACTTCTTGCTTTTTGGTCTTAAATCTTGCGGTGATTATTCGGGGACCATGGGCTTCCCACCCTAAAAGGGCGTTCTGGGCAGTTTTGGAAAGCATGATTGCTACTCCTTGGGTGTGGGCTGCGTTTTCTTCATCATGGCCTGAATATAGTAGCAGTTCTCCTGTGTTGAGCTTCATCTGGCCTGAGCCAGTCCATCGGGATTCACTTATCCCTAGGATGGCTAGCTTGTACCGTTGCATTTCGGCAGCAACTTGGGCAGTTTTTCCAGCTTCGAACATGGTCCTTACGTTCCATGTTCCTAAGTTGGTGGTGGTCCTAGTGGAGAGGATGGTTGTCTGCCGGGTGGTTTCCAGTTGGCTTTGGCCACCCAGCTTCATAAGTTCTCTGTTACGAGACCCATCATCTCCAAGGTCCGAGTTTCCTATTTTTTTCTTTGTTCACGTTTTTCGTAGCAAAGCTTTTTTTACGGGAAGGGATGTTAGCCCTTCGCACAACCCTCCTCCTCTCTCACCCAGGCTTGGGACCGGCTACGGCGGAGTTTTTATCTCTATATAACATATATAATTCAAATTCACGGTTTGTTATTGTTTTTCTTGCACGTGCCAGTTGAGTTCACGCGTTGACGCCACCCGTCGATGTCCACACCCCTCCCGTCCCTTCCCCAGGTTTTAAAGCCAGGGGATATCACTCGGTGTCAGTCTGTAAATGTTTGTCGCGTTTGAACATAATCAATACTTTTAGTTATGTCTCATATATAAGGGATTTATAGTCAAAAACTTTTGTTTTTACGGCTTTGTTTTATTTTTAACCTTCTTTCTGTCCACCACATGAATACTGTCAGCATCAATTTGTTTTGTCCTGCTGGCTATGTTTTCATTTGTTGGGGCAACTTTTTTGTTCTTCTGAGACAACATGGTGATATTATGTTACTTCTCGTATATAACATTAACATGATGATATCATGCTTATCCTATGATTTAACATGGACATATTATGTTGGGCTCAGTTTTCGTCACTTATTTGAACCCCATCTGACCAACTTGGATACTGTTTCTTTAACATTCGTTTTTGAGTCATGTTGAGAGAGATAGGTAGTTTTCAACTCCATCTACGTTGTAGATTCTAACCATTCTACACCCAATGTTCCATCAAAGGTTCGTTGGTCCGTGTGCAAAGTAAAAACACAGCATCCAATCTAAAATGCTGCGCGGCGACGTTCAGATATATGCGCATCCGCACAGCTTTAAGGGAACATAGTTTTCATCTCAATATATTACAACAGACCCAGATTGCTCACAAATAAAACAGACAAAGTTCACACACATATCATACAATGATGGCATGAAAGTTTTTGAGGTTCGATGACTTTATCTTGTTCTCAATTACGTGTATTTCCTTTTCTACCAGATTCGCGTCATCATGAACCAGACACTGAACACAGACGGCACCCAAGACTACATGATTGACAACCACATCGATCTGTGGGCGCTGCGCTTGGCCTCGGTCAATCAGATCCTTGACCCCTGGGTCTACATCATCAGCCGAGTCAAGTGCTGTGACAACCGTCGTGAGAGGTGAGTCCCTTACCAGTCCTGGGGAAATAAACCTTTGCCCCGTAACCCACTCAAAATGCTGTCCAAATACACAAAAGGAATTGTGTGATTAGAACAATAAATTGAAAGATTTATTAATGGACAGATACAAAAGAAAGCGTTTCGGCAAATTGCCTCCATCAGTACAAATAAACAAAAATCAAGTATTTAAATTAGGGCTGCGGCAATTAACGATTAATTAATCGATAAATCGTTTAAAAAAAATTAATCGATTAAAATTCGATTAAAATTTAAGAAAATATTTTTTTAATGTTTTTTCTCCAATTTATTGATAATTTACTTTTTTTTTACTTACATACTTTTCCCTTGTATTGTTATTATTTATTTAGACGTGCATAAGTAAACAAAAAGGTTTTTCTTTCTTATTTCTTGCATAGCAGAACGAATTCGCTTTGTTTCGTAACATAATTTGGGAGCCATGGAATTCCCGCGACTTAACCGATCTCGAGCAATAATGAATTGCGACTTAACGGGATCTATATATGCGTTATAAAAATATAATTAATCGAAATCAATCGAATAATCGATTAAATTGTTTCCCCAATTAATCGAACAACAATTTTTTAATCAGTACCAGCCCTAATTTAAATTAATTTTGCATTCTGTATTACCTACTTTATACCATAAAAAAAAATTTAGCAGAGAAGCGAAAAGAAGAAAGTTGCACACACGTACTTAACACTGTACGGGATAGAAGAAACGCTGTCACCACGTATTGGTTTGAGTTGTTACCTATGTGATGTCTGTATTATGAATAAGTGTCGTGTATCGTGACCTGAATTGACAAAGACCGAGTCGAGAATCGGGTCAAAACAAGGTCAATGGCCGATGTGAAATGTCTTGGAAGTATTACGACTGACGTTTGTCTATATAATGACCTAAATATGTGGACGCCTAACTTCGGTTTCTTCTTCTCATGTGGAGTTTCGTCAAGTTGGGAGTTGAAATGGGATGCGATTTTAAAATGACAATGAAATGTAGTCAGGGGTTAATCTATGATGTCATTAGGAGCTAATCTATCATTATGATTAGGGGGGTCATTCTAAAGTGTGGTTAAGGGTTAATCCGAAAGGTGGTTAGGGGTTTAATCTATATGACGGTAAGGGGTTATCTATATGATGGTAAGGGGTTAAATTTCAAATTGTTTAGCAGTTTAAAAAGGTGGTTAGGGTTTAATCTATATGACGGTAAGGGGTTAATCTATATGATGGTAAGGGATTAAATTTCAATTTGTTTAGCAGTTTAAATTACAAGGTGGATATGAATTAATCTTCAAAAAAGTAAAGGTAAATCTATAAAGAAATTTAATTCACACAACTCTAGGGCTGTAAGGGTAATGTAGTTTTTCGTGGGATGAGGAAAGATGCACCAGTTCGTGTTTTTTTCTGTTTTAGAAATCAGCTAATCAGTAATATTCGATTCCACCGTGATCATCAAATAATTTTGTACCTACAAATTTAAAAAATAAATCAAATTTGTCTTTGATATACCCTACTTTTGAAATATCCTGCTTATTATATTCGCATCTCTGTATTTTTATGTGTTTCCAATGACGTTAGATGGTTTATGTCAAGCTGCTAAGACGCATTAAAAGAATTATGTAATCTATAATTGATTATTAAGCGACCCTCTAGTCTCCCTCGCATCAAATGTCACGAGATGTGAAGAGGCACTACATTAGTCGCGCAATCGAAACCAAGACATTTTTTAAAATAATCGGTTTGGCGTTACTATGGTAACCGTATTATCTCCAAATTAATTTGACATCGTTATCGATGTTGTTATTGCATGTTTTTGTTACTGTCGATAAAAATGTGTGTGCAGCTGAAACGTTTTCTAAAAAAATCGTTCAATTATCAAACGTAAATATTCTCTGGGTTTGATCTACTAGCTGGTGGTTTTGAATGGCTGCTCACGTTGCATGATTAGAAATAATTTAATAAGTATATCAATCGTCTTTAAAAGTATATCTATTTAAATGTGTAGATTATTTATATGTTTCCCATTGGTGTGTTTCCAAAAGGTTTACGTGCCTTCCATTTGTTGACATTCATATGTCATATGACCAGAAGTATTGTTTTGATTTCCTCTGCACTAAATTTATTTCCTTTCAGCAATGACGCCCCTGTGTTCGTCAGATCCCACGCGGCTGTCTGCCAGGATAAAAATGACGTAGCAAAGACGCCGACATTCCCGGACGAAGGAAAGAAGGGACGCCTCGCCATCACCATAGCAACAGTGCGTCACTTCTTCAACAAAAATAAACTTGGGGACAAAGAATCCGAGGCTGTGATAATACCACTGACCCCCACGCAGCATCCAGTGTGAGCAAAGACATTTCATTAAACGTAACAGTATTGCTATATGCACGGCATCAGCATCAGCGTATACTTAGCCATTCGGAATCAAGGACACACGTTCGTGCCGTCCACCAGTAAACACGGGAGCTGTATAGAGCGTCTCTAAGATCACACTATGAAACTGTCTGGCTAGATGAATCGGTCCTGACAGACATCTTTCCTTACAGGTAATAGCACTCGCGACCTGCCTTTTCCGGGGATTCCAAATGTTTTTCCACTCACATTGGACCACGTATCCGGTAATTTAGGTTATACATTAATGCATGCATATATAACATAGAGGTACACACGACGTTTGCTTTATATAAGCAAATATTTTATTTTTTTCTGATAAATTGTATCTATTCTCGTGTTTTTTTTGTGCAAACCATTTCTGTATATGAAAGATATACATAAACGATACTTTGTAAAATTTAAAAGCTCCATACATGGGCGCACACTAACTGTAGTTGCGTTAGAAAGGGGTTCTTGAGAGAAAGGGGAAGGGTCAGTTTTAGCGTGTGGGAGTGCTCGAAACAGTTCTCGGGAAACAGTCCAGGGACAGAAGTAACACAAGTTACGGCCCTTACTCACTGCTCACTGCACACATTGAGATCTATGTTCGTTAGAGCAAACCCTACATTTGCAAATGGTGTGAGTGCACATATAGATGTAAAGCTTAACGTGTCTGAGCCGTTATGTCAGTGTTTAGTGTTCCTCAGACTGAAAAGGTCTTATAAATGTGTCTGTGTTTTGAGCTTGCGTATTTATGTTATAAAAATGTGTTTGTTGAGACATGGGACTCTTTTTTCTATAGGTTCATTTTAAAGGAACTAAAGAGAAACGTGGGGTGGGTGGGGGGATATTTTTTTTTGTCCCCTGATGTTTTTAAGGTGAAGTGTTTTTGTTATTGGGCGCCACTATAATTTTTGCCTTAAGCTTTAGACACACGTCACTGCTATATTTTTCAATAATAAATGTCATGCATAACTATTGCTGCTTATTAAGTATTTAATTAAATGCCACTTTATATATGACGTTGTGAGGATACATACACAATTGTTTTTGTCTAATTGAGTCGCTATAACTGTGATACCGCTTGCACTCTGTGATGACGTCATGAGGCGTTCGAAAAGGATCTCGCCAATACTCGTACACTCATTTCGACGGTTTACTTACAGATAGAAACTAATTTACATTTACATTAATCATCACGGGTTAAGCTTTTTGGTCACGCGCATGAACCAGGTGTGCGCTCCGGTCGAATGTGTCGGCAAATAAACCCCGAACAAGCCGATTAAGTTTGGATCGATTAAGTTAATGGTCACATAATAAATGAATGTTATCCACTTTGTAAGTCGCAGCGATAAGTAGTCCTCAAAAAACACTTGGTGCAGAAGTTTTTCTCGACGCTTGCTTATGCTTTTTTGTTGAAGATATTCTCTATGAATCTCTAGCCTCGAGCTGTTGTTAGTGATAATCTTGTATTCAGTTCCATTCTTTAAAGCAAAGAACGTTACAAAGTCCATCTGTGGGAGAGTTGTTTGGGTGGGAAGGGGTTGGGCACCATAGAAGTCATTAGGGCACCGGTAAAGAGTGTGAGTGTAAGGGTAATCAAGCGGAAATGTCTTTTGGCGGAGAAAGGCTCGGGACGCGAAAGGATTGGTGTGGCAAGGGATTGGTGTGGCAAGGGATTGGTGTGGGAAGGGCTTGAGGTGGGAAGGGCTTGAGGTGACAAGGGCTTGGTGTGGCAAGGGTTTAAGGTGGGAAGGGCTTGAGGTGACAAGGGCTTGGTGTGGCGAGGGCTTGAGGTGGGAAGGGCTTGAAGAGCCAGAGCGACTTAAATACCTTTTTTGAATTACCATATTTTAAAACAAATATTGTTTGATGTGTTCATGGGTGAGTGACAAGGTCACAAAGTCAGCAAGTTTGCTTTTTGTAAGATTGATTTTTTTAAATCTTACCTTTCAATTTTGACAAGCATGATAATTACATGTAATCTTTACTTTAGAAATCATTGTGCATTGTAAACAAAATTAAGCAAACGATAAAATAAATAATTTTGTAAAATTCTTTTTATGTAAAATACTTAAAATAAACAAAACGTCTGCCAGTGCAATTGATCTGTTTATATAAACCCCATTAGCCTCAATCAACTCCGTGCGTCAATTTATTTTACTTTTTTCGTTTTGCTCCTAATCTCAAATCTCAACAATACGTCACGGAAACTAAATTAATATGAACATGGTAGACTTCTAAACACATGCCTCCATTTGATTAAAACATTATTTAAATTTACAGCTGGATTTTAATGTTGAAAGTATTGCTGGCTTATTATTATTCCAATGTTGTTTGAACAAGTATTGAACCCGTGCTGACGTCAAGAGCTTTACCCGATCGTATAACAATATACAATCTGTGAATACGATGAGACCAGACGATGCGACCAGTTGTGGTAAATATTATCGGAGTTTCTCTTAGTGAAAGTTGACCCCCAGAAATCTTTCCCATTACACCAAAACACAAGGTTGACTGCAAATAAACGGTGTATTTCTGTTTGATGAGATATGAAAATATCTAACAGCAAAACAAAGTAATTATATATATATATATATATATATATATATATATATATATTATATATATATATATATATATATATATATATATATATATATATATATATATATATATATATATATATATATATATATATACAAAGAGAAGGTAAGGGAGAGATTCAGCGATACATAGATTGATAGAAAGAGAGAGACAGACAGACAAGACAGACAGACAGGCAGATTTGTTGACGATATTCAGCAAGTAATTTTATTTTACCGGTATTTTATTTTCCCCGTCCAATATTTGATGTTATGAACTGCAATATTTTTTTGTGAATATCAGAAATCTCGATTCTTGTCTGGTACAGTATTTTAATCGTGAACTTCTTTAATAACTGAGATTATGAGATTGTTGGAATGCTATACCAGCAGAATTGAGACCTTGAATGTACTTGAGTAAGTTTTACGTAAATCTCTCTCATCGCTTTGATGGATCACTTATTCACTTATTTCAATTTATATTACCTTACAATGATGTGACCAGAGGTACTCTGGGTTATTTTGGTAACTTTTTAAACTTTTATGTTTTAAGCAATTTACAAACAGCTTCGTTATCATGCCTGAATTTGTTACAACGGAGCTGCTTTAAATCTTTTATACTGATGTAAGTACTGAGCGTATGGTAAAAAAAATCGTAAGCATATTTTGATTTTTAAACATATATATACTTTTAAAATATCAACTCATGTTTTTGTAGCATAATGTGATGTGCATTTTAAATAAATAAATAAACATCACTCCCCCTTTAAAAAAAATATGTCAGGAAAAAAGTTTTTAAATTTTTTTTTACAACTTATTCAAAATATGTTCAGTGTAATTTTGTAATCTGTTTTGAGTTCGAACAGTTTTTTGTTCAAATTTTATTCATATTCTTTAAATATTTTGTGTCTTTTTGTTTCAATTTCGCTTTTTGATTTATTAATGTACATGCTCTCCGTAATGGAAACAATTCCAGCTAAGTGTTTTGGATGTTGCCAAAAAGAATAAAACATTTTGTTATTTTTTAAAAAACTTGATCTTATTTTCTTTATGTAAGTGATGATTAATTGTGTGTGCGTCTGTGAGTGTTAGAGTGTGAATCCGATCATTTTACGTTAGTCGAACGAAGGTTGGAGTCTCTATATTAAAACGTATGCTTTGTATACCAATGTGGGAAGTGAAACTTCAAGTTAGTTGACAGAAGATTAACAAATTTACAAAAGTAACCAACCCCAAAATACACTGACTTTAAAAATTATATTTTCTTTGTTTACATTTTAATTGCGAGGAATTTTGGTGGGTGTAGTTTTTTAATACGCATTGCGAACTTTGGACACGTGGCTTTCATCATATGAAATTTTTAAAAATTATATATAATAATAATAATTTTAAAATATGTATTATAATTTCAGCCATGAATGTGTTATTTTTGACAATTTATCACAACCCATTTCAGCAACACGTGTACAATCTGATCTTTAAATGGTGAGACTTCGCCATACGTTGTAATAACATTGTGACATATTATATTACACCCGAGGCTCACTGGGTCATATTTCCTATTCTACAGTATTATAATTCCCTGATAAACTTCCAGTACACTGTATATTTTACATTCCCCCTTCTATAATTGTTATTGTGTACATTGAATATTCCCATTTCAAGTTGACAATAGCTTTCAAAAACACGCATAAATTCTACTGACTTTGGTCGCCAGTTGCTCTGTAATTGTGCAGGTAAACATTAACAACTGGGGTGGTGTTGAAGGTGTTATGTAAAGATATATGTGTATGTGTGTGTGTGTGCGTGCGTGCCTGCCTGTCTGCCTGCCTGCGTGCGTGCGTGCGTGTTTGTGTGTGTGTGTGTGTGTGTGTGTGTGTGTGTGTGTGTGTGTGTGTGTGTGTGTGTGTGTGTGTGAACGTGTATATCTTTAATCTCCCTTTCTTCTTCAAATTTTTATTCGTTGTTTAGATAAAAATTTTAAAAAAAACATATTTGCAACGAGTGCACACAGTAAACAAATTAATTCTTGGCAAACATGCAACCAAATCTTCTACGTATTTTTGTTAAGTATACGCCAAATGGTTGGGGGGAAATCTACTCAGCAACAGCTTCTCTCCATTGTTTTCTGTGATACACTTAAGGATAACGGCGTGTTTTGTTGTTGTTGTTTTTTGTTTTTTTTTGTGTTTTTTTTTGTTTTGTTAGTTTTTTTTTAAATTGTTTTTTTTTAAATTATTATTATTAATATTTTAAAATCAAGTCTGATACCAGGTACTCATGCCATTGTCACTTTTAGATAAGGGGCCGTCCATAAAGTACGTCACGCTCCAGAGGGGGGAGGGGTGTAAGAAAGTGTGACACTTTGTGACAAGGGGGAGGGGTGGGAGTCCGGACATGTGTGACGTCACGCTGTTTTATATTAAATTTTAATTATTTTGTTAATATAAAACAACATTTTTTGATGAAAGTGTGACGTACTTTAGGGGGGGGTCTGAGATTGTGCGACAGTTTGTGACAGGGGGGAGGGGGAGTTAAAAATGGTCA
>CALYLW010002103.1:95000-100048 GCA_944989445.1 Ampullaceana balthica
TTGACATTCATGTCAATTATCAGTGTCATATATACAATACCGCGAGCACACACATGCCAATCTTTGAGCCGCTAACGTGTCCTTGGTCTAAAGATCTCTCTTGTGTCTATTGTTTAGTTGATATGTTACTTTGGTATAAAATCACTTGTCATATACATATTGGCGCGGGATTTTAATTCAAGAACGAAAAAAAATGAGAAAAAAAAATTGTGTTAAAATGAACAATTATGGAATCCCTGGCACTATAGATTAATGAAAACAACATAGTAAAAATAAATTGTGTTTTTGTGACCCCAAAAAAATGTTCAGCTTCTTATTTTGTAAAGCCACATACTGCTTAATAATAATACATGTTAAATTGCATTATAATAGTAAATAGTAACCATGATGTCTCACAGATCATAAAAAGTATTAAACGGGTTTTAGAAATGTAAATTTTTTTTTAAATAATACATTTCTAGAACTTGTTCATAAAACATGAAAAAAGGGATGGGGGGAGGTTTGGGGGGGGCGCAATTACCAATGATACGCCCATGTTGTCGTCGTTGTTGTTGTTAACAATAAACTTGATAACCGCAGAAGATCACTCTGTGTATATTCCGTAGATGACAGCTGTCGCGTAAAGCCCGTCCTTCTCATAGGTGTGCTCGGCGAACGTGTCCGTGCTCTTGTCCCACACACACCGACTGGCCATGGACACGGCAGCTCTGGCAGACGAGCCCAGGAAGACAAGGGAGACGAACCTGTAGCGAGGGATGCCCAGCTCTTTGGCCTTCTGTGTCAGCTGGCATCGGATGGAAATTCAAGGGAAAGAAACCCGTTATGAGATAGGAAATGGAATGGAGTTATTATTATGATCATTCGTGTGAGGTTAAATGGTCGTACTGGATAAATGCATGATATGATGGATTCTCTCCCTTAGACTAACGGGGCATCATTATAATTCATTGTGGTTTTTTTAAACCATTAGACCCCCCCCCAGTACAACATTCAAACCAAAACTTAGATGTTGAGGCTGGAGGACAATGTACATCTGTTGGTGTTAACCCGAACTACGCAACTGGCCCACTCATTGTTATTTGTTCCTTTCTAGTTAATTGCGAGCTAAAATTGATATTGAGTCAACTGTCTCGATTTTTTAAAATCTATTTTTTTAATTGTCACATTTGTTGAGCAACTTAGTCGAAAAGTTGATTGCAGTGTCTTGTTTAGTCATCTATCTGTCACAGATCTCGTTGGGGGGGGGAACTGAAGGGGAAAGGACGCACAAGGTTGTGTTTTATGTAAATGGAAATAAAACTGGTGCATATCTGAGAGCTTCTGAACGAAATCCAATACGATTTGAAGGGGAGGGAAACCCCGCAAGTCACATGTTATAGAGATGGAGACGGACGTACATATGTAACAATCATAACTGCTCATCTGATTTTATTTCGAATTAAATTGTTGAGTGAACAAAAGTGTTGTACGGATTCACGTCCATTCACCAATCAATTCACCGAGTTTTAAAAAATTAATTATTTTTAAAAAAAAATTACATTGATTACGATCACATATAACTAATAGTAATACAGAAGACCAGTGTAAATCAAATTAGTCCTTTGAAACATATGCAAAAGAATATATTATTGTGTGGAGTTATTTCCCTTTAGCAAATTCCTAATTTCTCATGTCAAACAACAGCAAGATCCAATCAAAGTTCGCCTGTTAACGGTCGACAAACGCAGCAATTTTCCCCCCAATCCCGTGGGTATAGATTGTCACGGCTCAACGTACAATTAGTTCTTGTGGCATCGCGTCCTACAGTGTGTATAAAGCACTTAAATCTCCAATTTAATAGCTACGGTTTGTATGAACGTGTGACGTGTGTGTGGTTTTTGCTTTTCTCGATTTCATTGTTTTTTTTGGTTTTTTTTCACAGCTTTGTATTGGCATGTCTCCTTCCACCCCCCCGCCCCCCATGTTACCATGTTATACTTATGAGAGAGGCTGTACACTATTTACAGGCTCACAGGCTCAAAAAGAACAACTTTAAATTTAAATGTTTGCCAATTTAATTTTTTTTTCCAGTGCATTCCCTGTAGTTGCCCACTTCCATGTGTGTTACATTTTAAAATCCCTTATATTAACTTCGAAATCTTGTCTGTCATCATATCTGTCGTGAACAACCCGTAAAAACAAAGTTTTTGACTATAAATCCCTTATATATGAGACATAACTAAAAGTATTGATTATGTTCAAATACGACAAACATTTAAAGACTGAAACTGACTTAACTTCCCTTTGCTGTAAAACGGGCCCCCGGGGGGGGGGTGGTCACGGATGGCTGGACTGACTCGTGAATGTAAACAAAAGCAGGCCGCTACATATAGCTATTTAGCGATAAACTAAAAATGCATTAATTTAATTACGATTCATTCGATCGATCTGAAATTTTGATACGATGCATTGTTAGGAGACACGAGTCTATGTGCAAAATTTCAGCTCGATAGCGTCACGGGAATTTTGTTATTTTTTACTTTTGTTTTTTCCGACCGACCGACCGACGAAGAGATCAAGAGATGGATGACAACAAGATTTCGAAGTTAATATAAGGGATTTAAAAAGGAAGACTACGCTGGGCAGGACATTTTAAAAGGATGCCAGATTGTAGAGCACCAAAAATTATTTACAGGCAGAAACCAGGGGGCAGACGACTCACTGGTCGCCCAAGACTGAGGTGGATCGATGATGTCCCACGCCCCTCAGCTTGTAAGGCGAGCGCACTATTGACTTCGCTATCCAACCGCCGAAATTTACTGCGCGGTAATTCTAAACTGCCGCGCGGCGTCGGTCAGATGTCTGCGCGGCCGCGAAGCTTAAAGGGCAAATTGAGCAACTTTCCAAATCGGGTCGGCAAACATCACGAGACAGCCACCTCGACAATGTTATGGTGCTTTTGAAACTTTTTATACAACTTTTAAAACGTTTAAAATCTTTATATACTCGTGCAAGGAACACAACAAAACTAGATTCCATCATTTACCCGGAAACAATAATTAGAGGATTCATTTTTCCAGTTTCATTGGTGTATTGCTTATGGGAAGGTATTATTTCGGTAGACTAATGTAGGTCCTAAATTGATACTTCGAATGCTTTCAGATTCTTGGAGTTAGATAAAGGAGTAAATATTTGAATCATCCTCAATAAAATGTAAAAAAAGAAACCATTTATTTTTTAACCACGTTTTTATTAACTCGCTTTCGTTCCTGTGGCATTGTTTGTTGGTTTGTCTGTCCACAATTTTTCAAATATGCCAACGTAAAATTAAACCACTTCTGATGGTCCTAGAGATCTCAAAATTTTACCACGGATAGATCTTGGATGACAATGCATTGTATCAAAATTTCAGATCGATCGAATGTACGTTTATTAAATTATTGGACTTTTTAGTTTATCTATATTTTATTTAAAAAATGAATCGTAGTTAATAGCGTCTTGTGCCACACGGAGAGGAACATATGCTTGTCACAAAAAACAACAACGACAAAAAACAACCTTAAATTAAAAAAAAATACTTATGGCTAAAAATACATGAGACCTCATTCCCCGCAACTCCTTCATACGCTCTTCCGGTTTGTATAAACCACGAGATGAATTGAAGATGGGGGTACACATCATTTATGAAACTGAATGTATTTTGTCTTTTAAATCTGTTATATAAATATAATACATTTTAATATAACACAAGATTATTTAAGGGAGGGGTTGTCTTAAAGTGGACGAGGCGTTACAACGACCGACTAATCTCACCTGATCGGCGAGCAGCACGGCGAACTTGGCGCTCTCACTCGAGTAAGTACGGCCTGTCAGGTGTTCAGTGAGTGTTTCAGCAATGATCTGAAATCAGGAAAACATGTGAGAGACGAGATGTTAATATAAATTATTCACAGAATACACGAGACTCAAAATCAACTAAATTATGTGTGAACAAAAGTGTTGTAACATGAGTGTTGTAGCAAAAGTGTTGTAACATGAGTGTTGTAGCAAAAGTGTTGTAACATGAGTGTTGTAGCAAAAGTGTTGTAGCAAAAGTGTTGTAGCAAAAGTGTTGTAACAAAAGTGTTGTAACAAGAGTGTTGTAACAAAAGTGTTGTAACATGAGTGTTGTAACAAAAGTGTTGTAACAAAAGTGTTGTAACAAAAGTGTTGTAACAAAAGTGTTGTAACATGAGTGTTGTAACAAAAGTGTTGTAACAAGAGTGTTGTGATAAAAGTGTTGTAACAAGAGTGTTGTGATAAAAGTGTTGTAACAAAAGTGTTGTAACAAAAGTGTTGTAACATGAGTGTTGTAACAAAAGTGTTGTAACAAGAGTGTTGTGATAAAAGTGTTGTAACAAAAGTGTTGTAACAAAAGTGTTGTAACAAAAGTGTTGTAACATGAGTGTTGTAACAAAAGTGTTGTAACATGAGTGTTGTAACAAAAGTGTTGTAACAAAAGTGTTGTAACAAAAGTGTTGTAACATGAGTGTTGTAACATGAGTGTTGTAACATGAGTGTTGTAACAAAAGTGTTGTAACATGAGTGTTGTAACAAAAGTGTTGTAACATGAGTGTTGTAACAAAAGTGTTGTAACATGAGTGTTGTAACAAAAGTGTTGTAACAAAAGTGTTGTAACATGAGTGTTGTAACAAAAGTGTTGTAACAAAAGTGTTATAACATGAGTGTTGTAACAAAAGTGTTGTAACAAAAGTGTAGTAACATGAGTGTTGTAACATGAGTGTTGTAACATGAGTGTTGTAACAAAAGTGTTGTAACATGAGTGTTGTAACAAAAGTGTTGTAACATGAGTGTTGTAACAAAAGTGTTGTAACATGAGTGTTGTAACAAAAGTGTTGTAACAAAAGTGTTGTAACATGAGTGTTGTAACAAAAGTGTTGTAACAAAAGTGTTATAACATGAGTGTTGTAACAAAAGTGTTGTAACAAAAGTGTTGTAACATGAGTGTTGTAGCAAAAGTGTTGTAACAAAAGTGTTGTAACATGAGTGTTGTAACAAAAGTGTTGTAA
>CALYLW010002104.1:0-68629 GCA_944989445.1 Ampullaceana balthica
TTTTCACGGGTAACCGGGCGCAATTTTACTACCCGGGTTATTCCTCGGCAACGGGTACCCGGGTTCCCGGGCACCCGTTGACAGGCCTACCAGTGATACTCTTCCATGTTCACATTGCTTCTCACGAACACTTTATACAATTAAATCTTTTAGTTTGAAATATTTATTATAAAAATTAAATGAAAGTTTTAATTTTAATGAAACTATTATGAAACTATTAGTTTCTGGTTGGTTTGTGATGTTAACTACTATTTTTCTTGTGATGGTTCAGTAAAAAATACACATTTCATGGTATTGGCTATCATCGGTCTGTTAGCCCTACTAAATTTAGTAACGCATTATTATTTATAAGTGTACATCAAATATTACAAACATTTACAGGAAATACAAATATTGAAAATGGAAGTTTTCTATTACAATGGGAAGAAGACTACAAATAAATATAATGAGGGTAAGTGAATTTGTCTCATCTGCCAAACATTGCTAGCAAATTATCAAGCCAGCATTTTGAAGCGAAACCATGAAAATGTCATGAAGAGTTTGCATCATGGTTATATGCTGCAATAGGAATTAAGAAAAGGCAAACTTGCTGAGTTAAATGAAGGCGTCACTACAAATGGGTCAGGTATACACAAGACAAATTGTACAGAAATAACATACTCGTTAATAGTTTCCACAGGAAACAAACGTCACATATTTTAGACATGTAGCATTTGCTGGACTGAAGCTGCTAATATATTGTCAGTGTATACACATAATCATGCAATATATAAATAATGACCTTTGTTGGACTGAAGCTGCTAATATAGTCACTGTGTACACATAATCATGCAATATATAAATAATGCACTTTGTTGGACTGAAGCGGCTAATATAGTCACAGTGTACACATAAGCATGCAGTATATAAATAATGACCTTTGTTGGACTGAAGCTGCTAATATACTCAAGGTCAAACTGCTTCTTAAAAAAAAATTTGGCATCCCATTTTTCCCTGTAGCTCTGAACTTTTTTTTAAATACAAGCTGGTGGGGGGGGGGCGATGTGTTCCCCGTGCGAATGAACTTGGTGACTTTTGAGTGAATAGCATTTTGTTAGTTACTTGAATGTTCCTTGTGTTTAGTCAAAGTTAGACAGGATCATGTGTCTAGGATTTCATCAAGTTAGACAGGATCATGTGTCTATGATTTCATCAAGTTAGACAGGATCATGTGTCTAGGATTTCATCATGGCAATTTTTTGTCGGTAGGTGTCTGTTATGTATTTGTTTCCAATGTATTTCTTTAAAAATAACCTAAGAATATTTATATGACTTATTTTTAGCATCAAAATCCTACTCTCTAACGTCATGCTAAGAATATCTTGATTTTTTTTCCTTATTAAGTACCTAGTACAAGTTCGGTAATGGTTTATCTTCTAGGCTCTGTCTTTTTTCATAGACTCTCCAAAATGTATGTCCCCTAAAAAAAATTTTTCCTTTGCAGAGAAACAAGACTAAAGCATTCATCCTATGCACAAGTCATCAGTCATGGTTCAATTCACAAGTTTAGGGTTTGGCATTGGTTTAGATATCAAAACAAACTGCAGAAGCAACAAAAGCAAAGACAATTAAATTACACCTTTAATGGATAAAACATCTATGTCACTATACTCTTGGATAAAACGGAATGGAGCAAGCAATCACGACTCCAGTTTGAAAGTTTTATAAAGCGAAACCGACGATGTTGTGGACAGTTTGCTATGATGGATCACCGCATTCACTGGCCTCTTCTAGAACATCAAGATAAGTCCAAGTTGTCTTACTGCCACGGGTGTCGCTGTAGATGTCAATGTAGTCAGACGAACACTGGAACAGATGTAGATTTTTACGATGTGTGGCTGTCCCTTTTTGTAGCTGTAGTTGTCCAAGCTGCATTGGCATTAATTCAGGTAAGATTCACTTTTTTATTTACCTATTAACACGTATTTTTATTTACCTTCCCGCGTATCATTTTATTTTTATAACATAATACGTTGTCCTACACCTTATACCTTAGGTAAGGGGTGGGCAAACTTTTTCTACGTAGGGCCGCATTGAAAACTTTATTGTTATAGGCGGGCCGCATAAAATTCAATTACAATTGACAAATTCTAAATTTAATTTAATGATAATTATCATGTACTTGTCATTTTATTTCACTTTCACACTCTATTACATATGTACATTACATTTTAAAATACAAACTGAAACAGTTTCTAATTTGATAATAAGATTTTATTATTCATTATTATTTCAACAAAAGTTTGTTACCTGTCATAATAACTATGGAGAAGTAGGAACATAATTTACATTTAAGCTGACCATAGATTACACTTATAATTAATGAGAATTATGTTACTGTTTACAATTTCGGATGATGTTCTTGAACCGTGGAACAAGTTTACTTGTTGTGATTCCAATGACGGCATTCAAATTGCAGTCAGTCAACTTCGATCGTTTCTTAGACTTGTTTATTTTCAAGCAAGAAAAAGCTTGCTCACAGATGTATGTGGACCCAAATATTGACACAAGTTTTGCAGCAAATGTTTTTAGTGTAGAAATACTGATACTGACAAACATCCATAAAACTCCAGCAAATGAAATGACTTGAAATTCTTTTTCAGCTCATAATCTGCTTCTAGGTCAATCATCTCCTGTATATCCTCTGGGGCTGAATCAGCTTTTGCACTAAATGGCAAACTGATGATATTGAAGAGTGGTTCCAAGGTTATTGAAGTCTTGGAACCTCCTGTCAAATTTAACGACTAAGTCATCCAACTGAGCCCTGTACTTGTTAGCCTTATCACTAGAAATGGTTTAATGTTTCAGCGAAGGGAAATGGAAAAACCTGTTTTCACCTGCTTGCCTGGAGAACAGGGAGAGCTTTGCCTGAAATGATTTAACATACACATACATTTCATGTGCAAACAAGATATTGCTCTGAAGTTTGACATTCAACTTTTCCATAATTTCAATGATATCATGAAGACTGACTTCCACTCTTCATTAAAAATGTTAGTAACTAAGTCACAAACAAACCCTTGATCTCCAGGAACATAACTATTTCTTCCTTGAGATCCCACACTCGCCTCAATATATTGCCCAGGCCCAGCCAGCGGACCCTGCTGTGGTAGATAATATCATAATATTCAGTTTCCAAATCTTCAAGCAGTGCCTTGAACTACCTGTGGTTATAACCTGGCTCTGATTTATCACACTGACAACTGGGTCAAAAACATGCTTGATATTCAACGCAGCTTTGCACAGACTTTCATGATGGATGAAATAGTGCAGAGGTAACAGTGAATGGTCAGAACTATGTTGTTACACTTGATATCTTGTTCCACACCAAACCAGTTCTTTCAATGCATTTCTAAACAGCATTGAATAAATCCTGGCCTTTAGTTGTGTCTTTGAGTGGCTCAACACTAAATAATTCTTCGGTATGTAGCCGTGTGGAAGCTTTAATTTAAGACAGGTCAAAAAGGTGGGACTGAAACAGTCGTCTTTCTAACAGTGTTTATTCACAATATTGGAACTTTAGTTATCACGTTCACTTCTTTCTTTCTAGCGCATCAAACTGTCATTATCTCTGTACTTTCTTTCTTTTCTCATACAACCTAGTGCATCTCGGTGTGGTGCACATGGTGCGGTGCTGTGTGGGTGTGCATACTACCACATTATTAACAATCAAACTCTCACCTAGACCAGGGGCAGTGTGTTACTGGCCCGCTGGTGTGGTGGACTCCAGTCACCTTGAGTGAACTTCAGTCACTTCGTGGTATGGAGTGAACCTGCAGTGATCCGTGCCGGTCACTAAGGCGGACTGCTGAGGTTTAACTCTAGCAGACGGCTACAGGTAAGCTCAAGTCGAGTGTTTATTTCCCGTATAAATACCCACAAAAGTTCTGTATCCTGTACATTGGTACTTCGTCCAACGCAAGAGAGTACCACAAAAATATTTGTTGCATCACGAAGTTGGTCTATCAAATTGGCGCTAATTTTTTCAAAACGCTTGACTACAGTTCTCCTTGATAAAGAAATGCTATCACATTTTTTATCTTTTCTGGACACGTAATTCTTGCTGCATCTGACAAGCATTCCTTTATAAAATAGCTGTCAGAAAAATACCTTTTCCGTTTACAATCTGATGTGACAGTACAAAACTGGCTTCGGTTGCAGCATCTTGTATAAAAGACTAGTTGGTGGAAACTGTATGCTGCTTCTCTAAATTATTAACCAACTCCTGGAAATTCTCTTTTCTCTCTTCGTTCGTTAAATAGTGTCCGAAATCAAAATATGATGGATTTAAAAAATTTTTTTTATTAAGTTGTACTCCTTAAAGACGCTCACACACTCAGGTAAAGCAAGCTTTGCTGCCAACTGTTGTAAAGCAATATTTAGCAGTCCATTCTTAATTAAAAACACGACATGCGTCCTCAATCTTTCTTTTTTTTTGGAAGCAATTATGGTTTAATCAACGTCATTTCATTTTTAAATTACAAGTTTAAAAAAAACTGCCAATATGTAAATCGTAAACAAAAACCACTTACAGTTGAGCTGAAATGCAGTTTCGAATAAGGATGCAGACAATTAATGACTAAAGATCATATATCAATTATGGAGCCTTAAAACCAATTTAATATACTTAGATTCGAATCAATCAAATACTCGGAATAAAATTTTAAAAATAAATTGAAAATGCTAAGCAAGAAAATTAATATCGACATAAGAACGCATCATGTATATGCCTACGGGCCGCATGCGGCCCGCGGTCCGTAGTTTTCCCACCCCTTCCTTAGATAATGGAGAGGAATTGCACTTACTGCATTGACTTCTTCAATTGCACCAAGTTCATTAACTTCACCAAAAAATCAGGGGATATCACAAATATACCCCATTAGTGCATACAACAAAATATAACTCAATAGTTAATACAATACAAGACAATCTACCTCACTGGTTAATATCACTATGTATACTTCTACCTAACTAGTTTATATCACGCCTCTACTATATCTATCTTTACTAGTGGAAATAACGAATCTATCTCAGTAGGGCAGTCAATATTGTTGAAAAAATCTGCCGGGTACCAGTTCAAAACTTGAACGGGTTCCCGGGCAGCGGCGTAGCGTGGGTATGTGCAGCTCGGACCAGAACCCAGATCTACCGCCCCCCCCCCGGAAAATATGTTGATAACATAAGAAATGAGATGTTTTTGTAAAATTAGAAATTCATCAAAAGGACCCTATATTTTATGTTAAATTTAAATAGAAGTGCTTTCTTTCATTTTTTGTAATTTAAGTTTTCTATTTTTTCTCATAGCACAATCTTATATGTATAAATATTGTCAGCAATGCCATGCTCAATGACCAAAATTGCATTGTTGATCATAATACATTTTTCATTAACTTAATTTTAAACAAGCTTATGTCACAGCTGTAATTACTTTTGTAACTTGTAAAGAATATCCATAATGAATATATCTTATATTAGGCAGGTTAACTTCAAGCCTAAATATCTTAATAAACTTGATTTAAATTTAATAATTCATTTTTTACCCCGCGAGATAAAATAATCCTAGCTGGACAATTTCCTGTGAGATACTTTAATACTCTAAATTATAGGCAAAATATCAGTTATGTAGATTAGCATGTTTCATATCGGTTTTACAAATTATATACCTTTCGAAACCTCAAATGATTTTCTACAGTCAGCGATGTACAAAATGCTGACATTGAAATACTATTATAATTCAGTGGTGTAAAAACAATGAGCAAAGGGGTGCCAAAGTGATTTTTTTAGGGTGGGGGGGGGGTCGCGCTAAACAAAGTCTTATAAAGATAAAGAACAGAATATCTGGAAAATAATTGTCAGCCATCAGCAAGCCAATGAGACCAACTTTCATTTCTACCATTGCTGGAGGACCATCCTCACCACGGGTTGTACTTTTCAAAGGAATTAGTGTCAATAATTCTTCTTTAAATGTCTGCCTCTTGTCAAACCTAACCCAAGCAATGAGTTGGACCGTGTCAGTGATATGACATGATTCATCCAATGCCAGACTGAAAACAGAAGCAGTTTTCAATCCGTGAGCAACTGCTCCAATATATTACCGGACATACTTTCAACACGCTTTGCAACAGTCTGGTTGGAAAACTGAAGATAAGATATTTATTTCTTTATTTCTCCTATTTTAAACCCAGAAAATAATGAATAAGCACATTTTTGAAAAAAATAGTTTAACTGTCTCACTATCTAGATACGATTTTTTTTCTTTGCTAATAACCAGAAAATATTAAAAGACTCTTCAGTAGAACAATCACTTGAACTGAAAATCTGACGGGAAAAATTTCGCTGTCCATTTAAATTCTTCTTTAAAAAACTAACTTTTTCTTCTATTAGCTTCGTTCATTTTGGATAATCGTTATAAAAATTGGCATGCACTGACTTATGGTGTCTCTGCAGATTTGCCCTTTTGATAACAGAAATAGTAGCCTGACAAATGAAACACACTGGCTTTTCATTAAACAAAGAAAACAAAATTCGAGTTCCCACGAAGAGTTAAAAGTACGATACTATTCTGTAACTTTTCGTTTTCTACTCGTCATATTGGCTTTCTCTTTTTTAGAAACAAATGTCCTTTGAAAAATCGTACCTGTTGTCTCTCATATTTTATTTTTGAGTGAATTGCACTACCACAAACAAGCTTTTATTCAGTTTTCTACTCCCAGAATGGATCATATTCTTGAACTAAAAACCAACTATTGGTTACATTATGTTTAAAAATACAGGATGGACACTCCCCTCGACGAACCCAGGCAGGTTTAATTTCAACTCGTTAACATTCCTCATCAATTATCTACGAATTTTATAGTACCCTTAAGTGCCATTTTGATTACCCTCGTTCTATTATTAACATTCCTTCCAGAACGGACCTTAACTTGCCGTGGTTGCCTATCTTTAAAATCAAAAACCAATCTTGGGAGACACAGGCATTTTTAAGATGACCAGGTAGCTTCAAACCCTTTGACCATTAGCCATGCATCATTGCAAACGCGGTTGTTAATTAATGACCCGTCAAAACGGCCCCGGACAAAACGGACCCGACAAAACGTCCTCGACTAAAGGCGCCGGTCAAAACGACCCAGACAAATTGTTAATATTTTTTATCAAGACCTTTTTTTTTAATTTAAGCTTTTATCAATTTTTTCACCCTTAAATAAAGTGGTGAAATTGTAAAGAATATATCTTGTGATATTATATTGTTTCTTGTCAACAAACCGCCACGATTGGTACCATTTCGCGTAAAGGCTATTAAATTCACTATTGTGATGTCATTATTATTGTTTATTATTAGCAAAACCTGACACCGAATAGTTGAGTAAAAATACGAATTTAATATTTGATTGAACATTTTACTCTTAGTCCATCTATTAGTCCAGGGTCGTTTTGTTGGGGTCGTTATGTCGGGGCCGTTTTGTCCGGGGCCGTTTTTTCGGTGAACCTTGTTAATTATAGGCTTTGGTTACAGCGTGGCCCCACCCCTCCCCCACCCTGGCCAAATCAGCAAAAGGAAACTGCTACAATCCGATATCACGTTACTGGAAGTTTCACCAATGTTGACAAGGACACTCTGAACATAGATCTACCAAACCACCGCCTCCTTTGCGGCACACACCCCGTCTTATTAAAAATGCCACAATTCTCAAGTAGTTTGTACTAAATTTTCAAAAATACTGAATCAATCCAGGTCTTTTTATTATTTTTTTTAAAACTATTTTATTTTTTATTTAAACAAATGTTGTAAATTGTTCCAAGATCTGGCGGGCCATTTTAGACGGGTTGTATAGCACTGGTGTAGACGTTGCATTAAAATTTTGACGGGTAACGGCGCAATTTTACTACCCGGGTAATTCTTCGGCAACGGGTACCCGGGTTCCCGGGCACCCGTTGACAGGCCTACCAGTGAAACTCTTCCATGTTCACATTGCTTCTCACGAACAATTTATACAATTAAATCTTTTAGTTTGAAATATGTATTATAGAAAATAAATGAAAGTTTTTTTTTGTTTATTTTTTTAATTTGAATGAAACTAATAGTTTCTGGTTGGTTTGTGATGTTATCTACTATTTTTCTTGTGATGGTTCCGGTAAAAAAATACACTTTTCATAGTATTGTCTATCATCGGTCTGTAAGTCCTACTAAATTTAGTAACGCATTATTACTTATAAGTTTACATCAAATATTGCAAACATTTGCAAGAAATACAAATATTGAAAATGGAAGTTTTCTATTAGAATGGGAATAAGACTACAAATAAATATAATGAGGGTAAGCGAACTTGTTTCATCTGCCAAACATGGCTAGCAAATTATCAAGCCAGCAATTTGAAGCGAAACCATGAAAATGTCATGAAGAGTTTGCATCATGGTTATATGCTGCAATAGGAATTAAGAAAAGGCAAACTTGCTGAGTTAAATGAAGGCGTCACTACAAATGGGGCAGGTATACACACGACAAATTGTAAAGAAATGAACTACTCATAAGCATACTCGTTAATAGTTTCCACAGGAAACAAATGTCACATATTTTAGACATGTAGCAATTGTTGGACTGAAGCTGCTATATACTCACTGTGTACATATAATCATGCAGTATATAAATAATGACCTTTGTTGGACTGAAGCTGCTAATATAGTCACTGTTTACACATAATCATGCAGTATATAAATAATGACCTTTGTTGGACTGAAGCTGCTAATATAGTCACTGTGTACACATAATCATGCAGTATATAAATAATGACATTTGTTGGACTGAAGCTGCTAATATAGTCACTGTGTACACATAATCATGCAGTATATAAATAATGCCCTTTGTTGGACTGAAGCTGCTAATATAGTGTAATTGTGTAAACATAATCATGCATTATAATAATAAAGCCCCCTTTAGAATAAGTTCGTTAAGCTCCAGCAGTTCTTGCCTCAGTTAAAGTGACACCTTTTCAGTAGTGTCTCCTGTTGACATATTCCGGACTTTAACTTATCATGCTTGCCTTTTGTTAATTCAGATTGAAATTTGGATACCGCGATGCAAACTCTTTTTTTTACTTTTTTCATAGTGTCGATTCAAATTGCTAACTTAGTAATTTGCAGGTATTTGGCAGGATAGACAAATGGATTGCCATTTTTTTCGATAAAAGCGCTAAGTCCTCTTTTCAATGTTATAGAAAACTGTTATTTTCTTCTTGGATATACAATTTTAAATAATAAATTAATACTTTTAGTAACAATTAAACAACAGTAAAGGTCAATACTTCAAAATTCGAATTTATCATCAACCAATCAGAACCAATAGCTCACTACAACTTTTAAACTTAAAATCAATCCTAAATCATTTTCAACACTTTGTTTGGGTCAACTTTCTTTTTGGACGTTCATTTATATATTTTATTTATATTATAAATTTCAAATGAAAATTTTTATTTCATAAAAAGTTCGCTAGGTGCAAAGAGGTCTAATAGTTTATTTGTCAAAAGGATTTTAATGATCAAATTTATACAATATTAATAACTTGTCAGATGCTTTTCATAAATTTCACCATTCTTGTTAAATTTTCAAAGAGAAATTTGGGGGAGGGGTTGGCTTTCTGGCCCCTTATAGTGGATTTAAGATTTCCTAAATAATGGATATAATTCAGGGCTCAAGTTAATTAAAATGATTATTTAGATTTAGTTAAATTATAAATCTAGGTCTATGTGTAGAGTAAGTATTAGTTTTATTGTAAAAAAAATAATAAAAAAAACATTTTTTAATATTTTTTTACAATAAAGCTAATACTGTGTGTGTGAATGTGGGAGAGGGTGTGTGAGGCGTGTGTGTGAGGCGAGTGAGGCATGTGTGTGAGGTGAGTGAGGCGTGCGTACGAGGCGCGCGAGAGAGAGAGAGCGTGCGTGCGAGGCGTGCGAGAGAGAGGCGTGAGTGCGAGAGAGAGAGAGGCGTGCGTACGAGGCGTGTGAGAGAGAGAGGCGTGTGTGTGTGAGCGGCGTGAGAAACGTGTGTGTGTGAGAGGTGTGTGTGTGGGAGAGGGAGAAAGCGTGTGTGTGTGGGGGTGAGGTAGAGAGTGTTTAATGTGTGTGTCGTGTGTGTGAGGCGCGCGTGTGTGTGTGAGGCGCGCGTGGGTGTGTGTGTGAGGCGCGTGTGTGTGTGTGAGGCGCGCGTGTGTGTGTGTGTGAGGCGCGTGTGTGTGTGTGAGGCGCGCGTGTACACGTGTGTGTGAGGCGCGCGTGTGTTTGTGTGTGTGAGGCGCGCGTGTGTGTGTGTGTGAGGCGCGCGTGTGTGTGTGTGTGAGGCGCGCGTGTGTGTGTGAGGCGCGCGTGTGTGTGTGTGAGACGCGCGTGTGTGTGTGTGTGTGAGACGCGCGTGTGTGTGTGTGTGTGTGTGTGAGGCGCGCGTGTGTGTGTGAGGCGCGCGTGTGTGTGTGTGTGAGGCGTGTGTGTGTGTGTGTGTGTGAGGCGCGCGTGTGTGTGTGTGAGGCGCGCGTGTGTGTGTGTGAGGCGTGAGAGACGTGTGTGTGTGAGAGGGGCGCATGTGTGTGAGAGGTGTGTGAGAGTCTCGTGTTTGTGTGAGAGGCGTGCATGTGTGTGAGAGGTATGTGAGAGTCGCGTGTGTGATGTGTAAGAGGGAGAGAGTGTGTGTGGGAGAGGGAGAGAGTGTATGCGGGTATGTGTGTGTGGGAGATGGAGAGAGTGGGAGAGCGAGAGAGTGTGCGGGTATGTGTGTGGGAGAGGGACAGAGTGTGGGAGAAGGAGAGTGTGAGAGTGTGGGAGAGGGAGAATTTGAGTTGACCGTTTGAGTTGTTGGTCTCGATCAGTGATAATGTCCCCTGATTTTAAAATTAGAGTTGCTGTGTTGGAGGTCAGAGGGCCTGTTGCTAGTTTTATATTCTCGTACATCGCCTTTGTATCGCCTCTATCAGCAGCTGACTGTATGCTGGAAATTAGATAGAGCCAATATCTCTTAGCGTAGTGGCGAACTGCCTGCTGGGCATTTTTCTTGGCACACTTAAAGGAATGTAGAGTTTCTGGACAAGGCCTGTCTTTAGGGAGCCTTTCTTTTTGCAACAGTGATATGCTTCATTCCCACCCAGTGAGGCTCAAACCAATCTGCACTTTTGCGTTCTCTCTTGCCAAATGCTGCAATAGCTGAGCAAATAATGGTGTCCACGCAGTTGTGACCATTTGGACTCAATAGTGTTTACTGGTGGCATTTGTACAAGAGCTTCTATTTATAGACTATTTATAGATAGATCATAAACTATAAAAGCAGAATATAAACAAAAATAACATATTCATCACGTCTCTTTTTGTTCACATATCTCCGTAATTTCTTACACATTTTGTTACTGCACTCATATGGTTAATTGTTGCAATGTTTTGTTTTTCATGACAAACATTTATCAACTTGGAGATGAATGTATACGGCACTTTATCACATTAATTTAAATGTATCAAATATTATATTATAAAATCATAACTCGTTTCTTAAAATGACCATTGATATTGAAGTGTAATGTGGCGTCATTAGGGGGGCAAGTGAGTGGGGTAAGGGTGGAGAGAGGGGATAAGGGGGCAAGTGAGGGGAAGTAAGGGGGAAAGGAGTTTTAATGAGTCAAAAGACTTTTTATGACTTTGAACTAAAAAGACGTTGCGCTAATCACAAAAGACGTATTAAAAGTGTTTATGACAGTAACTTACTCATTCCGGGGCTCCGGAATAAGTGGAAGCCCTACGCCATAGCTTGTTTAGCTTATAGGTGAATACAGCAATGTGTATACCAGGGGTAAGAGAAAACCAGTAATTAATTGGCACAGTATCCCTCATGAAAGGGAACGAAGTTCAGTGGCAAGCCACTTATAAATATAGAACCTCACGGCTATCGGTATCGTATCAACTTGCGGTAATCAACCAGACATCAATATTTGACAGTGTTTAAATTAAATCTATAGCTTCCATAATTTTAATTTAAACTAATTTTTAAAATCTTCTTTTTTATAAAATTAAATATTTCTGTGTGTATAATTTCATGTTACGTAAAACATAAGATTTACGTAATACAAATCAAGAATACTGTTTATCATAGACTATATAGAAACATTGAATACAAGTTAAAGAAAATTTTTTTTAAAGATCTTCTCAATTATCTTGTGGAATAATTTGTTTTACGTGCAATATCATGTAAATATATCAGTACTGCTGCTTTTTGGTGCGCGCTGACAGGATATAAAATAAATATAGGTAAAAAAATGATTTTTAAAAACCACGTTTTTTAAGTGGAATAAAAAGAAGATAATAATTTAAAACTTAGAAGTGTGTCACTTCTGCTAATCACTACTGTTACTCCTAGACAACATGCCAATGAAACGACGGCGGAACTTCATTGGGCGGGCTTTCTTGCTCATAATTACATGGTTCGTAAAATTTTATTTAATATTATTACTCATTTTGTAACGTAAATATTATTATACTTTTCTTGAGAAACGTAGTAACCCAAATTTCAGTGTAAGTCGGAACAGTTAAAAACATATATAATATACACTCCAAAGAACTATACGTAATGTGCTATAAACAAATGTAACATTTAATGGTATACAAAGTATTTAAAAAGACATAACAATTTCTTAGGGTAGTAGAGACGGTTAAAACAACCGAAATGGCTTTCTCTCCCTAAAACATAAAAAAAATTACAATATGCTGTAAAATACTCTACGTACAGCACTACATAAAATGAACAATTCCTTACCACATAAAAATCCGATTAAGATTATAGCAAGTTTACAAATTTAAAAAAGATGGAATGACGCTAAATATTAGTAACAAAATATTTTTATGAGGGCTTGTTGGTAACCACGAAGCATAGTAAGTCGGGACCGGTGTAACCCGATGGCCGAGGGCTCCTTGTATATAAAGACAACTTTTTTTGATCAATGTAAAAAGTTATGGATTGGGTTTATCACTTTCTGTTATCAATGGATAAGTTGGTGTTGTCATCCCTGATTGTTTGTCTGTAAGAGTTGTCTTGTTTGATATTAGTGTCTGTCTGTAAGAGTTGTCTGATGTTTAATATTTTTTGTCACTTTGTAAATGTTGTCCAATTATTAGTGTTTTCTGTAATAATATTTGTCTAATTTTTAAGGTTGTCTTTCTGAAAGTTGTCTGTTTGTGCTTCCCAAATGTAAGAGATAACTGAGTGCTAGTACAGCCTGTTTGTAAAAGTTGTCTGTTTGTGTTTCCTAAATGTAAGAGATAACTGAGTGCTAGTACTGTCTGTGTGTAAAAGTTGTGTGTTTATTAGTGTTGTCGGTCTGCAATTAAGAATTGTTTGATTGTAAATTGTAATGGTTGTCTGTCAGTTTATTAGATTTTTATTTTTAGAGTAGTCTGTTAGTTTGATTGTATGGCTTGTCTGTCAGTTTGATATAGTTTTTTTTTATCGTTAGAGTAGTCTGTTAGTTTGATTGTAATGCTTGTCTGTCAGTTTGAAAGGAAAATTGCATTTAAAAATCTTAGTTGTTTCAAATTTTTTACAACTACCATCATTATTTTTTTTCCCCTTATAGTTAAAATTGGAATTACATCCGATATATAGTGCAATCTCTTTAACCAAGTAACAAGCCACATGACTTCGTTCTCTTAAATAAGAGATTTGCTATAATGAACTATTGTAAAAATAATATAATACAGAGCTTTTACTTTTTTTAAATTCATTTATTTCCAAATTTAACCATTTTAGCCGGACTTCCAAAAGAGTTATTTCGATGCAGTAATTTGGTGCGCAGCTTTCTAAAATAAGCATGACCAACGGACGGGACGAACATACATAGCAAATTATGTACATTGATTGCGTGGATTCTCCTACAGCCAGTATAGATTATGTTCGTTTCAAACAATATCTTGGTCACTAGCACATTTTGTTTGATTGATATGTATACATATGTTCAAGAAAAAATGTTCAAACAACCGACTTGAACAAAAATCTTTTCAACCGCAACCACAAAAGATGGCAATCGCTTAATTTTTCTTACAATATTTCGTTAATGATTTCCAAATCGGTAAAAAAACTCATACTATTTGTGTAGAAGTTATTATACTAGTTACAAGTAAAAGTAATACGAACTCTGCTACACAAGCCAGAAACTGATATTATAAAAAAAATTACAATGAAAAGAAGAAGTAATGAATTGGCTCAATATGTTGAAGATTTATTGTGTGGTAATTGAAAGTAATTTCAGTTTTCTACTCAACTTTTTTATGATTAGACAGTTTATTGTTGCTCTCTTTGGCTCTCTTTGGATTTCACAGCAACTAAGTTTTTATTTTATATTTGTATTTCTTTATATTCGTTTTATTTGATCGATGACGAAGGTTCTTTGCCGAAAAGTTCGCTGTTACTCAGTTCGTTTTGCCAAGTTGGAGAGCAACTTCTCCCAGAAATATGCAACCGATAGAAACAGACAGATACCTGATGTAGGAATTGGTACAACACTGAACGAAGCTTTTTTTTGTCAAACACATGCGAAGCGGTGTTTATGTTCGCAAGAAAGGGGAAAAAGAACGGGCATAAGCATTTTAAAAAAAAATATATATGCTGCCGCTGGTGCTTGAACCTACGACGACCTTACGCTTGTCAGTCGGATATAAATACCAATAAACTACGAAATAAATGTAATCTGTAAAGGAACAACGAAAGTTAATAGAAAAAGCATTGCTAGTCTCAAGACATGCCCCACCCCTTCACTTCCTTCGATTGCCAACCATTAACTGTGATTAGCTGTCTTTTTTTACTAAACGTTTTATATTTTATTTACCATTCAATTTTTTAAGATCTTCAGAAATATAAATAAATGTATGCATTATGAAATTGATTGAAATGAAAATAGGTTTAAAGAATAATATTTTACATCGAATGGGCCAGGGGGCCCTAGATATCGCTTTTTGCTAATGTGAGATATTTAAAAATTAGTTTATGCGTTAGCTACGGAGTAAATGGATAGATTTTAACCAAAAATGTGTATACAAATACATGTACTTGGTAGCCCAAATTAAAATACTAAAGGGCACTGAGCTTTTACTGTTTATTTCTCCGGGGCCCCTAAAGACTTTTTCCCATATATTTTAAGATGTTATTTCCCATTCTATTCTTAACGATCTTGAGAAATATATCCTAGATGAACTTGAAAAAAAATGAACAGCATTTTAAAATGTACATATTACACCGAATGGGACTGGGGCCCCAAATGTCTTTTTTGCTTTTCTATAAGATATTATTTCCCATTCAGTTGTTAACGATCATTAGAAACTATCCATGATGAATCTGAATTTAATTGAAGAGGTTTTTGAAATGTACCTCTTGATCCGAATGGGCCCCGCGGCCCCTTAATGTCAGTTTTGCCCCTATATTAGTTATATAAACATTAGTTTCAGCGTTAGCTTATGAGAACATAACTGGATTTTGACCAAACTTAGTATATACAAACTTAAGTGCCTATATTACATTACTATAGGGCACTGAACTCCAAATGTCATCCCCTCGGAGCTGGGGCCCAAATGTCTTTTTTTTACTGCACGTTAATAATTGTATTCCCTATTCAATTTTACACGATATTGAGAAATATAGCTTGAGTACAATGGCACTAAAAAATTAAATTATCCCTCATTATCCCTCATTTTGGGACCGGGACCCTAAATATCGTTTCTTCTTTTGTAAGCTATTTAATTATTAATTTATTTATCCGTTTGCTATGATACTTTGAGGTTTTTTTTCACACTTCCGGGGAGGTTTCTGGCAGAAGTTTTTAAAAACATTCCACTCATTGGTTTCTTTAAATTTATTCATTTTTACTGAGATCGTTGCAACGCACGTCGGGTTTCCTAGTGTTAAATAAATCAACATTGGTGCTTTTGGTGCAGCGCTGATGGGGAAACACAATTTATGCACGTCAATGTTGTAACAGTCATAAAGTTATTTGTTTCATTATTTAGCAAACAAATGTGTGCCTCTTTGTTTATTTATATGGTTAAAACAGTTTTGTATAAATTACATTTCTATTTAGTTTTGTTCTTACTTTAATTTAGGTTATATCATAAAAACATCGCGTTTTTATCTCTCTTTTTAACAACTCAAATATTTAAGTGAAACACTTTAAAATTATTTTAAAAATGCGTGATGTGTGAAAAGATTGGATATTCGTGTCTATGGGTATCTATGAAGGGGTGGCCGGATATCTGGCATGCCGGATATCCAGGCCTGATATTGGGATTTCCGCCACTATCCGGACTTGCCAAATACTTATGATAGATCCGTATAGGATCCAGATATCAATTATGATTTTATCTGCGAACCTAAGAATTAAAAGTTTGCTTGTCTCACGTGTTATATCTTATTCAGTCGTATACTTTGTAAACTTTAGTCCATTGTGAATATTACAATTATATAAAATAATGTTAAGTACCAAATGAATTTGTACATTAAATTTTTAATATATAACAAAATAAACAAAGTAACAAGCGTTGATCATGAAATCATTCAAATCCATGCAAAATATATTACAACAATCAATTTCAATACAAGAAACAAATATTAAGTTTAAAAGTTACAATTAAAGATATTAATTTACTACATACGATTCAAACCAAGTTACATCACAGCATATTAAACTTTAATCGTTGCAATATCTAGACATATACACTTATGGCTCTAGATCACGAATTCTTGTACACCACACTACACACTCAGTACGACACTGGTCGCTTGGTACAAACTATACAGTTCGTTAAACTCCGTTCAAGTTCGTTCATTCACTTCATTGTGAAATATTAATCGTTGACGTTGTCAATGTAGATAGCAAATACTCCCCATATGTTGGATAATAAATATTTTAATAAATAGTATTAAATACTAACTAGAAAGTAGTAAAGTACACCGTCCTTAGCTCTTACACCTAAATGTGGAGGAGATATCAGGATAAGGAGCGTTAAACTCCAACTATGAGTGACGCAAGTCAATTGGACAGCCTCGCTCCTTCTGTGTATAATACAAGGTAGGGGAAAGAATCTCGTCCATTGAACCAGCTGAACTTTCCGACACGGACTGGATGACGACACTTGGTTCGGTCTCCAGTGGTCACAGGGGCGTATTCCAGTACAGCAATGTAACAATACTGACGTGATGGATGGACGTCCAGTGGTCACAGGGGCGTATTCCAGTACAACAATGTAACAATACTCACGTGATGGATGGACGTCCAGTCGTCACCCAGTGAACTGTGATAGTGAACAGGGATGGACTGCTGGTAGATGTTATAAAAGAAACAAGCGAAGCCAAATACCATATAGCACTCGAATTGCCACTAGTTTTGTCTCATGAAGCTGTAGTGTTATCTTTCCCGCAAAAACGTAAGATCGCTGTTGGAGACCGAAAACGTAAGATCGCTGTTAGTGACAAAAAACGTAAGATCGAAGTGGGTGACCAAAAACGTAAGATCGGTGTTGGTGACCAAAAACGTAAGATCGCTGAGGGTGACCAAAAACGTAAGATCGCTGTTGGTGACCAAAAACGTAAGATCGCTGTTGGTGACCAACAATGTAAGATCGCTGTTGGTTACCAAAACTCCAGTTCCTGACTTTTCCAAAAGATAACATTTTTTTTTCATGTACCAGCTTTTCTAACTTATTGTCAATGAACGCTGATTGGCCATTATCTAATTTCATTTGGTTTCAGTCAACAGTGCTAGTCCACTTCTGCCCCGAGGTATAATATCGAGAAGTTTCTCTCACATACCCGACCTAAATAAAATAGGGGAAGTGGGTGTTTTACCATGTTTTATTATCTCCCTTGTTTTCTTTTAGGGGTCACAGAGCAGTAAAGGGTACACGTAAATTTCGTCACTGGTGATATGGGTTATCTCTGTCTGTATCACAGGGTGATATGGGTTATCTCATGTCTGTTATCACAGGTGATATGGGTTATCTCTGTCTGTTATCACAGGTGATATGGGTTATCTCTGTCTGTTATCACAGGTGATATGGGTTATCTCTGTCTGTTATCACAGGTGATATGGGTTATCTCTGTCTGTTATCACAGGTGATATGGGTATCTGTCTGTTATCACATGTGATATGGGTTATCTGTGTCTTTATCACAGGTGATATGGGTTATCTCTGTCTGTTATCACGGGTGATATGGGTTATCTCTGTCTGTTATCACGGGTGATAAACGTTATCTCTGTCTGTTATCACAGATGCTATGGGTTATCTCTGTCTGTTATCACAGGTGATATGGGTTATCTCTGTCTGTTATCACAGGTGATATGGGTTATCTCTGTCTTTTATCACATGTGATATGGGTTATCTCTGTCTGTTATCACGGGTGATATGGGTTATCTCTGTCTGTTATCACAGGTGATATGGGTTATCTCTGTCTGTTATCACAGGTGATATGGGTTATCTCTGTCTGTTATCACAGGTGATATGGGTTATCTCTGTCTTTTATCACAGTGATATGGTTATCTCTGTCTGTTATCACAGGTGATATGGGTTATCTCTGTCTGTTATCACAGGTGATATGGGTTATCTCTGTTGTTATCAATTTCCCGCTTTCATGTCTGAAACTAATGCATATGTTAGTGTTGTCTGTCCTAAAAGTCTAATTGTAAGAGTTGTCTGTATTTAAAAGTTATCTGTCTTTAAGTTTTGTCTGTCTGTTACATTTGTTAATGTTAATGTGGTCTGTCAGTTTGCAAGATATGTTGGGGTTGTCTGTGTTTAAGTTGTTTGTGTTGTATGTCTATAAGTTTGTTTCTTATTGTTAAGGTTGTTTTATGTCAGAGATTTCTTATTTTTTGTATTCTCTAAATAGTAGAGATGTTTGAATTGTCTGTGTGTAAAAGTTGTCTGTTTGTTAGTATTGTCTGTCTGTCTGTAAGAGTTGTTTGATTGTAAGTGTTGTCTCTCAGTTTGTTAGAGTTTCCTGATTCTTAGTGTTGTATTTTAGTTTGATAGTGTTGCTTGATTGTTATGTTGTTTTAGCCAGTAAATTCAATAAGACATTTGATAAAATTCCATACACCATATTTAAATGGAAATGAAATCATTGACACAAGTTTGAACTCACATAAAACACATAAGGGACAATTTACAAATTAAAATATGATCTTTTGTAATATCTGACGTGCAATGAATCTGTATTTTCATGCACGCCGCACTAAAAAGCACCGCTATAAAACTTACTTAATATGAGATTGTAATTGAGACAATCTTAAGCGGCAGTATTAATGAGAAGAACATAATATTATTTTCTTTAAATTTGTTTTAATTGCAATCTATAAGTCCATACGACATAATATTACTTAGTTGTATTGCATACACTTTGTATTGCAGGTACATAACTATCATGTATAGAATTATTTTTATTTGAAGTAAAAATACATTTTTAGAAAACTTGTTTCCTAAAATTAAGACAACTATAAATATAATGCATTTATGTATTCCTTTGCCTAATTGATGAAAAGCAAATAGCAGTAGAACTCTTCATTTTTATTGTACATATAAGTGGCAAGCCACTTGTCTTCGATCCCTTAAATAAGGGATAACAATTTCAATGAATTTCTAGCTTTCTTCTACCTCCAGTATATGGGGCCATCCATATATTACGTACGCACAAAATTCGTATTTTTGTACCCCCCTCCCCCCGTTGCATCCCGTAATTTTTGGGCCCCCTACATACGTACGTACAAATTCGCTTACCCCCCCCCGACACTTTTTGAAAAAAATTAATTAAGCCGGAGTAAGAAGATATTGGTTTTACTCTTTCAAGCCGCATATAAATGACGTCACTCGCCTAAAAAGGGGGAGGGGTCGCGCATTTGTGACGAGGGGGAGGGGGGTGTTTAAGAAATGTGTCGCACATCAAAATGCTCATTAAAATATTTGAAAATGTGGACTTTTTTCGTGGGGGGGGGGTCAAAGCTTTGGGACCGTCCACTAATGACGTCCCGCGATTATGGCCGAATTTCACGACGAAACGCATCTTCACTAAAATTTAGACCCCCCCCCCTTTTTTCAAATATTACGTCCCAAAAATGCCCCTTCCCCCCAAAAAAAAACAACATCTTTTTCATTTTAAAATTAACATGTTTCAAATCACTTTTGTCGTTTAAGCATGTATTTAGTGTATGGCTGCACTTTAATATCGTAACACGCGTGAAGCCCATGTAAAACGTCATTAAATAAATTGTAAACAGACACATTTTTTTAAGTACAACTTTTATTTTAAGTTACGCGTTTTGATGTGACGTGACATTTCTTATACTACCCCTCCCCTTCGTCACAAATGGTCGACACCCTCTCCCTAAGGCGGATTAAGGGGGGGGGGCTGAACGGGCTAAAGCCAGGGGCCCCCGATGATTTAGGGCCCCCAAATTTAGTATAATTTATAACAAAGGTGGACAAATGTTTGCATGAATCCCTAAAAATATCATAAGTTAAATAAATTAAATAAAATCTTATCTATTAATCTGATCGCTATTCGGAACCGTAGCCTCAGTTTCGAAAAACTTGATTTGATTGGCTGAATAAGAGAACATATTAATGAATACTATTTATATCTTTTAAATTTTATTCAAACATCAGGATCTTGTGGTATTGAGGCAACGTGTTGTCTTGTGGTGCAAACGGTAGCGGATTCGATTCCCGGCCGAGGACATTTGTGTTTTTTTTCATTTGTCTTTTTTTAAATGTAAATTATCTTTTTACACTCAATTTTAGTTTCCGGGCAAACAGTTATTTCTTTGTGTTCGGTTTTTTTTTAAAATCCGATCCCGGAGTACAGACGCATTATGAGCAAGGAACCAATGGACTATCTAGTTACAAGTTACAGTCTTATATTAGCTGCTAGCAATCATTTTATTTAAAGGGACGGTAGCTGGATAGGGCCCCAGTTTGAATTGCAGCCAGGGGCCCCGTGCAGTCTGAATCCGCCCCTGCCCTCCCCCCTCTAGGTGCGTAATGTTATTTACAGACGGCCTCGAGAAGGGGCTATCCATAAATGACGTCATGAGATTTTGTCAGATTTTTCATTCCCCCTCCCCCCTCGTAAAGCGACGTCACAAAAACCTTAGACCACACCCTCTAAGATGACGTCACAAAGCTTTTCGCATAAAAGCTGTATTTTTTTTTAAAAAGAGCATGTTTAAAATCACTTTTTTTCGTTTAAGTATTTATTTAGTGTAGGCCTGCATTCTAATATTAGCACGTGTGCAGTCATGTAAAACACCATGTAACAAATAAAATATTTATGTGTAACTTTTATTTACAGTTGCTCGTTTTGATATGACGTCACATTTCTCTAACATCCCCCCCACACAAGTCACACATCGTCACAAATATGTAGACCCCCCCCCCGCTTTCCCCTAGGTGCGTGAAATCCCCGTCACGTTGTGTGTTTATAACGGCTAAGGCACCGGTGGGCGAAAAAGAAACTTCATCGAATTTCAAGAAATGTGAATATAAACCCGACGGATATATTTTAATGATGTGTAAACGTTTGGTCTGAATCAAATGTTAATTACTTCCAAGCAATTAAAAGTTCACCATTTCGTTTGCAATAAATTATATAACATTATTGCATACCAGTCTTGACTCAGTCGGTCTATAATGTCATTTGCAGCCAGAGCGGTTTATGTTACTATGCTTAGTATTATGCAAATTAAATTTGTTGTGCGTACGTACACATTCAGTTGAGACCCCCCTCCCCCCATCCGTACGCATGCTTACGCAAAATGCCTTAAATTTCAGACCCCCCTCCCCCTCCTAGCGTACGTAATATATGGAAGGCCCCTAGACGGGGCTCGATTTAAACAATTCATTTTGGCAAGTTCATTTTGTTCATTTATGGATTAGCATAGTGGTGGGCGCTGCAGCAATCCTTGAGGTGCGATGACGCAGTTTACATACAGAGGTGCGGCAAATAACTTTACAGAGGTTGTGATAGCATCAAATAAAGCGGAAAGAATTTATAAAATTAGATTTATTTATTTGCGAAACTATAAAGCCTTCCAAGATACAAGAGCATTTGACTAAAATGTATGGTGATAGAAAAGAAAAAGGATTTATCCTCTTTTCGAACTCTAAAAGAAAAATAATAAATAAACAACTGACTTTGACAACATTCCTTTCAACCGCAACACACAAGATGGCTATTGCTTGCTGGCGTCATACGATATTTCGTTAATGATTGTTAAATCGAAAAAAAACCTCATACTGTTGGTGGAAAACTAATTATACCGGCAGTAAGTGAAGTAATACGCACTGAGCTACACAAGCCAGCATCTGATATTATCAAGAAAATGTGGTTGAGAAAAATAGCACTGCAAAGAATAATTAATGAAATTGCTAAAGATGTTGTAGGTTCATTGTGCAGCTATTTCATAACATCTCATTTTCTATTTAGTTAGATGAGTAATATTTGCAAGGAAATTGGACAATACTTTTAGTATTTGCAAAGAATATTTATTTGTCAACTTTATACAAACTGAATATTAAAAGAGAATCATTATTTCATTTTTTGGATGAGTTTGTTTTTGTTTTAAATAAAGAAAATCATCTAAGTCTAGTAATATCGTATCATTAGTCACAGTTGATGCTCCAGCGATGGTAGGTTGCTACAAGGATTTTCTTGAATATTAAACAAATAAGGTGCCGATTACATTCACAGTACACTGTATCATCCATCGTCAACATCTAGTTGCCACACATTTAAGTGCATACCTACATAAGTCAGTTAAAATATTTAATTAAAATCTATCTACTTAATAAAGAAGGAAATCATTGACTGACATATTATTTATACAGTTTTGTATTGAAGAGGATAAAGAATTTAATCGTATGCAGCTTCATACAGAAGTTCATCTGTTGTCAAGAGTGTCTGCTTAGAAATTTTTCATACACTTTTTAACTCAGTTTTCGATTTCGTGAGGGTTATAAATGATTCTTAAAGATCCAATTAAATGCAATCGAAAACTTACCTGTCTTACCTGACGAAAATGTCTCAAAATGTAATTACATTTATTTTCGGCTTCAAGTTGATGAATTGAATTTAAAATAAATAAATTCCGTCATTCTACTTGTGTGAGGTAAATTCTACATTACAAAAAAAACAAAACAAATTTGGACGAAGAGAATTCAGTCAGCTCCAAAATTTATCAGGAGCAGAAATAAGATACGAAGACATACTTTTTTAATGTCAGCAGTTGGATGCTTTCAATTCAGATTTTAATCAATGGTTTTAAATAATTTTGAAAATGATAACAACCGATTGGATTTTGGATTCTTAAAACAATTTCCCTTGGGAATTGCGTTTATAGATACGAAATGTCTGGCAAGTATTTTCGAGCTTTGAACAGCAACTCCTCCTGAACCATACCAGATAGAGTGTTCGTGTCTTTGCAGATATGTTACGCACGTCCCAAGGATGTGCATGGGCCAAAAAAAGTACCGAAAAGATTTCCTTGGAAATTAAAACAAAATGAAAAAATATCATTATTTTGTCAATTTCTCGCAAACCACAACAGCTATCGGGTTGAAACAAATGCCAAACGATATCTAATAATATTTAGAACAATGTTGAAAAATAAATTTGTGAAAAATCTCTTTTCGTTAGACTCCCGTAATTTTAGCAGCAATTTGTAGATAACAATTGTTTTCTTTACTTTCATATTTATTGATTTGAAATGACTTTTAATGAAATCTAGAATGATATTTAATGGGGTTTTCCCGCTTTGTGAATGCTTATGTGAGAATGGTGCTCGGTGCTCATTAAATTGACACATTCTTCATGTGATGTAGCGTGAGGGGATATGACGTCATTTTTTGTTTACTTTCCGAATTACTGATTTAAAATGACTTTTAATGTAATCTAGAATGATTTACCTTGAATAAAAAAATTAGGAAATTATTTGTTATAAACTTCGTTTAAATAATCGAGTTTTTATTACTTGTTTTAAAATATTTTTATGGGGTCGTGTTCGTAACCACGAAGTTGAGTAAGTCGGGACCGCATAATCCGAGGACTATTTTGTACAATGACGTCATTACAAGACATCTTGTTTTGATCAATGTAAAAATTCGGGGCATTGGGTTTATCACTTTCTGTTATCAATGGATAAGTTAGTGTTGCCTGTCCTGATTGTCTGTGTGTAAGAATTGTCTTATTTGATATCATTGTCTGTATGTAAAATCTTTCTGATGTTTTGTGTTGTCTTTCCCTTTGTAAATGTTGTCCAATTGTTAGTGTTGTTAGTGTAACTATAACTTTATATAACTCTTTTTATGTAGGCGTTCTCACAGTATACAATCTCGTGCACAATGATCCACTTAAGAACTTGTTTCAATAAAACAACTTTAATATTTATACTTTGTACACAGAAATATCATTTGAGGTTATACAACGTGGAACTCTTGAGGCATACATACATTCACGTCTTCCCTTCACGGAAGTCCACTGACAACTGTCTCGCCCAAGCCTTTCTTTGAAATTCTTTAAGGGACTTGCAGGGTTTTGGCCAAACATTAACTCAAAAGGACTAAAACCAGTGCTTTCATGTTTGCTGCTGTTGTATGCAAACAGTAATAAGGGTAAATATTCATGCCATCTGTCCTCATGGTCCACTGTTACCTTTATTAGCATATTCTTTATGGTTTTGTTTAGTCTTTCAATCACCCCATTTGACTGTGGATGGTAAACTGTGCTGTGCACTTGTGTAATGTTTAACATTTTCATGATGGCTTGAGTCATCTGTCCCTTGAATTGGCTGCCATTGTCCGACAGAAGTGTTTGAGGAAAACCATATCTGCTAAAAACATTGAGTAATGTATTGCATATACTTTCTGCGTCTATTCGTTTTAGTGGGATAGCTTCACCCCATCTGGTCCACTATGGTTAGAGCATACATATGTTTCTTCTTGGACATCTTCTTGAATGGTGCTATTAGGTCTATGGCAATTTTCTCGAATAAGAAGTTTGCCTTGTCAGATGATTGTATGGGTGCTGTGTGCCTTTCGACCAATGGGGAAGCTCCTTTGTTCCCGCGTTTATCACTCACGTGACCTTACGTCACAACTTACGTCACAAGTCATGTTAATCACACGTGACAGTTAGCGTTGTCTGTTTATAAGATTTTTCTAATTGTTAAGTTTTTCTTTCTGAAAGGTGTCTGTGTTTCTGAAATGTAAGAGATAACTGAGTGCTAGTATTGTCTGTATGTAAAAGTTGTCTGTTTATTAGTGTTGTCGACTGCCGAAAGAATTGTTTGATTGTAAGGGTTGTCTGTCAGTTTGTTAGAGTTTTTTTATTGTTAGTGTAGTTTGTCAGTTTGTTAGAGTTTTTTTATTGCTAGTGTAGTCTGTCAGTTTGTTAGAGTTTTTTTTATTGTTAGTGTAGTCTGTCAGTTTGTTAGAGTTTTTTTTTATTGTTAGTGTAGTCTGTTAGTTTGATTGTGTCGACTGATTGTTAATTATTGTTTTGACAGTAAATTATATTACACATTAGATAAAACTCGTTCAGCATATTTAAAAGAAAAAAATCTCTGACCTAAGTTTGAAATTACTTATCATAAAAAATAAAATTATCAAATTAAATGACTTTCTATTATTACATTTGACGTGCAATGAAATTTTGTTTCTATGAACGCCGCACTTAAAAGTACTGTTATCGACCTACTTTATATGAGGTTGTAATTAAGACAACTTAAGTGGCAAGACTAAATAGAACATAATATTATTTTCTTTAACTTCGGTTAAATATCAATTTACACGTCTATGCGTCATAGTATTATTTATTTGTATTGCATACATTTCGTATTACATGTAACAAAATATAATTTATAGAAATGTAAAACTGAAAAGAAAAATAAATTTGAATATCTTAGTTATTTCAAATTTAGAAAAGTACATTTTTTTACAACTACCATCATTTATTATTTTGCCTAATAGGTAGAACCAACGATATTGCAATAACTGGATAAACTATGCATATTTAAGTGGCAAGCCACTTGACTTCGCTCTGTTGAAGAAGAGATATAATATTAATGGACTAGTGTATCACCCGTCAAAAATGACTGAAGTTTTCAGAATAAATATTGTTCAGCTGTAATCTAGAAATTTTGAAAAATACACATCAGAATAAAAAATAATATAGTACATAGCTTTCTTTTTTTTAAATAATTTATTTCCAAATTTAAAAATTGTATGCGGACCTTCGAAAAGAGTTATTTTGGTGCAGTAATTTTGTGCGCTGCTTTCTAAAATAAGAAGCATGACAAACGGACGGGACGAACATACATAGCAAATTATGTATATTGATTGCGTGGACTTTCCTCCAGCCAATATAGACTTTGTTCGTTTCAAACAAAATCTTGTCACTAATTCATTTTGTTTGATTGATATGTATACAGTATGTTGACGATGGATGATACAGTGTACTGTGTATGTTGACGATGGATGATACAGTGTACTGTGTATGTTGACGATGGATGATAAAGTGTACTGTGTATGCTGACGATGGATGATACAGTGTACTGTGTATGTTGACGATGGATGATACAGTGTACTGTGCATGCATTCGGCACAAACGTTTTTAGATATGCAGTAACAACCCTATAGCGCCCTACCATCGCTGGAGCACCGTCTGTGGCTACTGATAAGATATTACTCATAGGTATTTCTTATTCTTTAAAAAAAACAATAAATTAATCAAATGCATTAGATGTTAATTTTTTTAAAGTATCAATTTGAAATTTTTTAGCAAATAATCATTATATTTATTTTTTTTCGTCCTTTGTGAGCCGCAACTATGCTCAACATAAAGCTTAATTTCCTGGCAAAGTTGAGTAGAAAACTGAAATGACTTTCAATTATCACACAATAAATCGTCAAAATATTTAGCCAATTCATTACTTCTTCATTTCATTGTATTATTGCTCCACGAAATTTCTTTATATCAGTTGCTAGTTTGTGTAGCACAGTCCGTATTCCTTTACTTGTAACTAGTATAATAACTTCTCCCCAAATAGTATGAGGGTTTTCCCTATTTGGAAATCATTAACGAAATATTGTTTAAAAAAATCAAGCGATAAAGGCAAGTGTGATAGCAGTTAGAATATATACAGGGATTTATAGTCAAAAACTTTGTTTTTACAAGTTTTTTTTATATTTTACGTTTTTTTTTATTCATAATTGTTTTTTTATTTGAATTTAATGACTTGAACATGTAAACGTTGCAGTTACTCTATTAACAAATATTTAAACATGAAAATTTATTAATAGAAGCACGTTGCCTAAGACTCAGTGTAAACATTAAGTGTTATGATTGTGGTAAGAAGCCTTTGAACTAGCAAGTTTCTTTAAATATGGGTGGTAGCTAGTAGTAGTGCCGCGAAGAAGTTATGTCAAGTGCTGATCACTAGTTACTGCTCGATGCTTTGATTTTATGAACTTCATGGTGGAGTACAAAGAATCACAGCAGTAGGTTGTACTGAATATATATATATATATATATGTCGGCAACTAACTTTCTTAAGTTGAGGATATTTTACTTCTGGCACGAGCTTCCAGAAATCCATCACAGATTGTGATTTGTGTATCATTCGCCAAACCCTGATCTTCCTGTAACTCTGACAGCTCCATTTCAGCAGCAGAAGTTTCCATAACAATTTTCATCGTTTATTACGTCTTGGTTGAAAGCTTTTATATTCTTCTTTATATTTTCGTTTCCTGCAACTTTTATGCCATTTTTGTGGATTTTTATCAAAACGAGAACAATAAATTTAACAGTTTATATCCCCAACCGCTTAAAAACCAATCGCTTCATTCAGCTTTTTAAATTTGAAGAATCCAAAAATAGTTTCAACCCTTTAATTCTGTCCAGATTTGTTTTTAAACGTTAATTTATTTTTGTTATTACAGTGAAAGTCATTGAACGACTGAAAATGATTTTTTAACCCAATAATAGATTACGAGTTTTTTAAAAGTATGGTGGGGTTAGGAGTGGAGGGGGTGGTAGACAAACAACATTGGCTCGTCTGTCTCAACCAGTAACTCAATAATTCAGTGTATTTCAAAGCGAAGATTACCAATACGTTTGATGTAAATACTGGTTATGGACAGTTCAAATTTATTTACCTACTAGGTTGATAATGCAAATGATTTTTTGCAGATCAGATTAAAAATATATTTATATAATTGTTTGCTATTTATATTTCACAATACAAACCATATATTGATTTTTTTGTACATTTCTCTATACATAGACATTGATAATTAGGGACACAGATTGTATCGTATTGTACTGTATTTTGTAATCGTAAAATCACAAAGGAATCACAATCTCTGGGATTTGTAAAGGAGAATATTATGAATTTTACCACAATATGTTAGTGTGTTATCTTTAAATGCCATAACATGTTATTTTATTTTTGTTTATTGCTCACAGAAACTCATTTTACATTTAAGATACACAGTATCCATGTATATTAATAAAATTATGTATATCATGATACAACATACTTATTCTAAATGTAATAGTATGAGGATTTATATAGAATCACATAATATTTAGAATTTAAGTGACAAAACCTTTTTTCTATATTTAAAACATTTCTGATAGAAACAAAATAAAATGCATATCATATATTTACTTAAATTTCAATTAATCTGTTGTAAATAATTAATCATGTTTTGTATTGTTTGTCAAAAAATGTGTTCTATTGTTATGTTGGTGTAGTTGTAATTGTTGAAAAATGCCTTCAGTCTGTAATGCCATATGTGTTTTCTGTATTTTGAAAGTATCTTTAAGCTTATTGTTTGTTGTTTCTTGTTTATAGAGTCTGGTATTATGTTTAGTGTTATTGCTTTGTCTATATCTACTGTGTGTATTGTGCCTGCTTGTATGAATTGTTGAAGTGTGGATTTAGTTTGTAAAATTGTATTGCAAGTGATATATAAATATTTTTCAGTCTCATCAGCCTCTGACCTACAAAGTGGACAGCCTATTCTTGCCCCTCTGTCTTTATAATTTCTTGATGAGACTGGTGTTGTATTGTAAATTAGTCTGCATGTTATTTCTTTTTCTTGATTAGGTATTTCTCTAATATGAAGTATTTTTAAATGTGTCTTCAGTGTTTGTAATTCCATAATCTTTTGTCAATCTAATTCTATTGTTCAGAGGTGTTGCTTGTCTTTTTATTAAATGTGTATATATTTCTTTGGTTGTTTTGTTTTACTTCTTCATTACCTTTTATTGCTTTGATGCATGCTGTATGAAATTGTGATTGTTTTCTTCCAATATAATGTGCAGTGCTATTATCTATTGCTGTTAAATATCCTAATCTGATCCATAAGTAATAATGAGTGAACGTATTTTCTCATTTTTTCCTAATGGCTTGTCCTATACATTTTAATCTGAGTGCTTGTATTTTTGTTTGTATGTCTTGCAAGTTTATTCCTCCATTTAGCTTAGATTGTATTAGTGTTGTATGTTTGATATTGTGTATTGTTCCTTGGAATATGTATTTATTTATGTGTGAATTGATTTCTTTTAAAATTGTTGGTGGGAGTTCCCATATTGTTCATGTATATATTGTTTTGGGGATGACATATGTGTTTATAATTGCGCTCCTTCCAAAAATTGTCTGTGCTGTGTATTTGTTCCTGTCAATAATCTTTTTAATGGATTGTTCAATATTCCTCCATATTTCAGTGTTTGTCTGTGTCTGATTATTGGAATAAAAGATCCCATACATTCTAAGACTCTCCTTTATAATTATGACTAAAGGGAAATATTTTATATTATGCCATGTCCACATCTTCAGGATATTTTTGGCAAAAAGTTCTAAGTGCTTCACAAATCATTTCTGCTGTAGCTTCTCATTTTTTAAAGATTAAAAACATTTGCGTCAAAGTTCTCAAAATCGTCATCTTTATCAACACGTATATGGCTTCTTCTATATATGATTTTTTGCTAATATCTTCTTCATCATCATTGCTACGCCTTCTTCAACATCTGAATTTCTTGGTATCTACTTCAACCATTTTTCCTTAGCTTTTCGTTAACATGATCTAACACATCCATGAAACATTTTTAAAAATCTGAAAGTAAAGCATACACTTGTCTACATACATCTCATCTGACAGTTAAACCCTGCACTCTCTGCCGTAGAAATTATGTCTGCGACAACTCGTTCAAGAAAATGTATTCCCGTACTGACCTTATTATTGATCTTTTCTGATAGGTCTATTTAGAAGTCAATTGTGGAGCCCAGGGGCGGATTAAGACTGCACCAGGCCCCTGGCTGCAATTCAAACTGGGGCCATATCCAGCTAGCGTCCCTTTATATAAAATGGTTGCTAGCACCTAATATTAGACTGTAACTTGTAACAAGCTAGTCCATTGATTCCTTGTTCATAATGTGTCTGTACTCCGAGATCGGATTCATCAAAAAACCGAACACAAATAAATAACTGTTTGCCTGGAAAATAAAATTTAGTGTAAAAAGATAATTTAAAAAAAAAGAAACAAATGAAAAAAAACAACATATGCCCCCGCCGGGAATCGAGCCCATTATCGCTTGCACTACAAGACAACACGTTGCCAGAAGACCACGAGATTCTGACGATTGAACAAAATTTAAAAGATATAAAAAGTATTCATTTAATATTTTCTATAATTCAGTAATTCAAATCAAATTTTTCGATACTGAGGCTACTGGGTACGAATAGCGATCAGATTAATAGATAAGATTTTATTAATTTATTTAATTTATGATATTTTTAGGGTTTCATGCAAACATTTGTCCACCTTTATTATAAATTATACTAAATTTGGGGGCCCCTTATCCATCGGGGGCCCCTGGCTTTAGCTCGTTTAGCTCCCCCCCCTTTAATCCACCATAGGTGGAGCCACGTTTCTTTTTAAGATATTTTATCAAAACTGTTCTATGGTCTAAAGAGTGTGTATGCATTTGAACTAAAAAGATGTTGCGCCAGTCACAAAACATGTAAGTGTTTATCACAATAACTTACTCAAATAATCGTGTAGGTTCCCGAAAAGTGGAAGCCCTACGCTATAGCTTGTTTAGCTTAAGGATGAATACAGCACTGTGTATATCAGGGGTAAGAGAAAACTAATAATTCATTGGCTTAGTATCCCTCATTAAAGGGTACGAAGTTAAGTGGCAAGCCACTTATACAAATAGAAGATCAAATTGTAGTTTATTATAATTGTCCGCGTAGCAAAAAAAAAGAGACATCAAATATGTGGCAGTGATTAAATTAAATTAATAGATTGCCATAATTTTAATGAAAAATGAATTTAAAAATCCCCTTTTTCGTAAAATTAAATATTTCTTATGTATAATTTCATGTGACATAAAACATAAGATTTACCTAATACAAATCAAGAATACTGTTTCTCATAGACTATATAGAAACATTGAATACAAGTTAAAGAAATTGTTTTATGATCTTCTCATTTATCTTGTGGATTAATTTGTTTTTACGTACAACCTCACATAAATAGATCATTACTGGTGCTTTTTGGTGCGAGCTGAAAGGATATACAAAATTAATTCACGTCAGATAAGTCAAAGAAAGCTTTTTAATGTAAAGATTTTTCCTTGTTCTTTACTTTTACAAAATTATTTCTATTAATACATTTATATAGTTTAAAAGTTATTTGTTCTCTATATCTTTTTAAATTTAAATAATAATTATGTTATAAAGCAAAGTTTTTATTTATCAATTACTGCTGATTTCATTGTCGATTTCAGACGATTCTATAAACTCTAACACGCACACATATACAGATTTAAGTAAAGTACACAATCTAATGTAGATTGCATATATAACAATAATCTATATGTTTTAAATACAAACTTGATACAATTAATAAGTAGACTTGTATCTATAAAAAGTTACCTAAAATAACGAGCTATAAGCTCATTAAAAAAAGTTAAAATAATGCAAAGATCAATAATTATTTAAAGGAGTTTACAAAACGAATCAATTCGTTCGTTCATTAAGAAATTATTTATTTACTCCTAGGTCTTATTAAAAATAGATTAATTTAAGAAATCTATCTAAGATAACTGAGGTTTATGAATTGAGAATGCATATTGGGGTCTGGTAGATTTACGTTTTAAGGTAGAATTGTTGTGTAACTCCTGTTTCGTCGGCAGGCAGCTAGAATAACGGCTTTTTTTGTGTATTAATCTAGAAAAAAAAACTTTTTTGGGGTATTTACTTAATAAAATGCAGGAAAGAAGAAGAAAAAATAGTATCAAACTTTATAGTAAAAAAAAATATAGGTTTATGAAGCCACATTAAAGATGAAATTAATTTTAACAAATGGAATATTTCAGTTGAACTTTCAGTTAAAGTAGCGCGTTTTGATATGACGTCACATTTCTTATACACCCCCTCCCCTCCGTCACACATTGTAACAAATGCGTGACCCCCTCTCTCGCTCTAAGTGCGTGACTTCAATTAAGGGCTGTCATTTACCGCTTACAAAAAAAGGACAGTTTAAACTTTAAACAATTCGATTGCAGGAATGAGGTAATTATTTCTTAGTTTTTAAGACCTACAAGGGAATGTACCACATTTAACCACACCACGTCTGTTGGAGTCGTCGTGATTACCTCTCTTGTATGATGCACGTCAACTCAGTATATTAAAAACATGTTAGGAAAAAAATAATCTCTTGATCTTACAGAGCCAACAGTGATGATTAAATGGTATTTTTAAAAAATGACACGTATGTTGCCCTTTATCTTAATCGTAACGGGTAATAAGTTTATACTGAATAACTGAAATTACGGTTAACTGGTCCTAATTAAAAAAAAAGACTGATTTATGATAAATCTACTGTAATTTGCATGCTTAAGAGTAAGCTCAGCATAAAATTAAGTCATATTAGAACTAGATTAGCCAAACTAAAATTGATTCATATTAGAACTAGATTAGCCAAACTAAAATCGTTGTACACATAGAGATACTTGACTTAACAAATAATTATTGACATACATTTACCTAAGGAATATAACTTATAAGGCAGTAAACCTCCATTGCAAGGCACGGGGGCACATGATTAGTATATATAGAAATACATATTAATTTTACTTATGCAACCTACTTTCCATTTTGTATTAATATATGGATAACATGTAAACAGGGTATGAGTGAGCCTGACAGGACGTAACAAAAAAGCGAACGTTTTGGCAAAGAGCCTTCTTTAGCGAACAAATCTATAAGCCTGATTGCCAGGGGCGGATCAAGTTTGCACGGGCCCATGGCTGCTATTCCACCTTGGGCCCGGTCCAGCCACCATTATTGTACAATATAATAAGTTTGGTACCCTTGCCTTAAATCATTGGGGGCCCCTGGCTTTAGCCCAATCAGTACACCCTTTAATCCGCCATAGCTGATTGCAGTCTCAACAACATTTTTTTTTGTGTAGATTATTTAAATTTGTTTATGTGTGTACATGTTTGTCATTAGAAAATGACAATGAAGTGAGGAGTTTTCGATTATTATTGAAATGAAAATATAAAATATAAATACATTTCCAATGACATAAAAATGTATTAATAGGATTTTTTGGTGTCATTAAAGAACAGATGAAACCTGTACATTAAATGGCTTTTTATTGTCATATCTGACATGCATTTAGTTCATATTTCCTGTCGGCGCACTAAAACGCATCGTTACTGATTAATTTAATATGACGTTGTACATAAAACAACTTAGTTTGAAAGATTAATGAACAGTTGCACTTATGTTTTACATCGTCAATTAACCTCTCTATTATAGGTTTATCGGAAAGAGTTTTCTAGATTTGTATTACTTAAATGAAGTCTTTTATGTAACATGAAACAATATGTAATTATTTTGTTTTAACAACAAAAAAAATGTTTTAAAAATCAGCTTTATTTAAAATGATGGAAACTACTAAGTTAATATATTTAATGATACATAGCTAATATCTAGTTGTATCTCCAACGATGCATCTTAATCTGCGTTGACATCTATTCATCGAAGTGGCATGCCACTTCACTTCGCTCCCAGTAATGAGAGATACTATGTCAAAAAATCCCTTATTTCCTCTAACACGTGGTATAATCTGAGTTAAAGTAAAACAAGCTCATGTCAATAGATTTTTAAAATTTTATGAAAGTTATAAATTTTCGATAACACTTTTGTCTGCACACTTGACTAAATACTTAATGATACTGTTATGATTAGAATACCATTAAGTTATTTCGACTCCTCATAAAACAGCAAGAGACAACGCTAAAACATTTTCAACTTGTCGCAATTGTATATGTACCTTACCTAATATATTTCTACTACAGATTTTAATAACATGGACGTAAGTACATATGGTACAATGTTTGTATTGTATTTCAACAAGTTGTATGATTTGATTCAGTCACATATCAAGGGCAAGAACTACAGAGAGACGGATGGAATAAAGGCAAGTGTGATAGCAGTTAGAATAATTTAACAAGTCTTTGATATGACTTGAACTACAGAATGACGGGTGGAATAAAGGGGAATGTGATAGCAGTTAAAATAATTTAACAAGAGTTTGATATGACTTGAACTACAGAGAGACGGATGGAATAAAGGCGAGTGTGATAGCAGTTAGAATAATTTAACACGTGTTTGATATGACTTGAACTACAGAGAGAAGATGGAATAAAGGCGAGGTTTATAGCTGTTAGAATAATTTAACAAGTCTTTGATATGATTTGAAAATTATAAATTTTGTTAGTTTTATTTTTCACAAAAAGGATGTGAGGATAACATAATAAAGTTATTTACTACGCAAAACAAAATACACATTAATTTTAACGATGTTTTCATGAATGTTGCTACCAATTTTTCTAAAGATCAAAGTCAAATTTAAGACATCAACTTCTGTGCCCTGTGTCACGTGTCTATGTATATTTTAATTCCCTTTTAAAACAATAATATACAACTCGATCCAAAATATTCTGTGTCAATTTTACTATGGGAGAATAATGTAAATTCATTAAATTTGCCAATATCAATACCTAATGAAAGGTTTTTTTAAAAAGCAATAACCCCGCAACCTGTTAAGCAATACAATATGACCCCGTGACCTATCGGCACTGACCGGTAATTGGTTTATGGTCTGTTTCCCGCAATCGAAAAATCGATCAGCGCGCGAAGCTTAGTGAAGTACCAACCTGCTTCAAAGGGAGTGAGGCGGATATCGATGATTGTAGTTTGAGGTTTTCTCTGCAATCTCCTTTCTTATTTAAGTATTTAATTGTTGAACTGAATTTTTTGTGTGTAAATGCTATTCCTCAAAGGATGCCGATTAATAGTATCTGGATCGTCATTCACAGTATTCTGATATTAATGCCACATTTAGCTTAGCGGACCAATACGTCTCATTCATATGTAGCATCTTTGACACACATTCATGGACAAGCTCTGCAAAGGTCTCTAGTTCATCTAGATGTTTTTATTGCATTTTTAAAATCTTTTTTTATTTTAAAAAAAAATGTATTCTATTTTTAAAGTCCCATAGTAGGAGGTCCTAATGTTTCCATTAGAACTTACTAGGGGCTTTATAGACCTGAAGGTTCCCCGTCTCCCTTCAAGGTCAGCGGAGGACTTTATTAGCGCTAGTCACTCATCATTTTTACACGCTTTTATTTAAGTCACAATGTTTGTATGTTGTATCCATCCATCCTTCCTTCAAATGTTTTAACGTAAAATTAAACCACTTCTGATGGTCCTAGAGATCTCAAAATTTTACCACAGATAGATCTTGGATGACAATGCATTGTATTAAAATTTCAGATCGATCGAATGTAATGTAATTAAATTAATCAATTTAATAATTTATCTCTATTTATCACCATTACACGCTTTTATTACATGCTTTTATTTAAGTCACATTGTTTGTATGTTGTATCCATCCATCCATCCATCCATCCATCCTTCCATCCATCCATCCTTCAAAACTTGAAACGTAAAATTATACCACTTCTGATGGTCCTAGAGATCTAAAGTTTTTACCACAGATAGATCTTGGATGACAATGCATTGTATCAAAATTTCAGATCGATCGAATGTACCGTATTGAAATTATTCCACTTTTAGTTATTAGTTTTTGTCTATATAAAATATAATCACTTGCGTCAATGAACCATGCCTCAATTCGCCCTAGAGGGATACAATTATTATAACTTTAAAAAGTACTATCAACATCAAGTCTTGCTGGCCGAAATATAAGCGTGATCGATTGTCGACATGGGGGTACGAGGTTCAATTTTCAGTTAGGGGAAAAGGTTTTTTTTTGTATTATACATATTTAGTGCAATTTCTATATGTAAATAAAAGCTTGTCCTTTTTAAAAAAAGATTTTTTTACATTTTTATTTTTATTTTACTTATTTAAGTCACAATATTTGTATGTTGTATCCATCCATCCATCCATACTTCCTTCAAAACTTGAAACGTAAAATTATACCACTTCTGATGGTTCTAGAGATCTAAAAATTTTACCACAGATAGAAAACTCAGATCGATCGAATGTACCGTATTGAAATTATTGCATTTTTAGTTTATCTATAGTCTATATATAAGCATCGGTACCCGTCTGCTTTGTTGACATTCATGAGTTCACCACGTGAACACAACACCGTGGTATAAAACGTTGGGCGGGCGCTTATGAGGTGTTTGGTATAAAACAAATAGTGGTAATAAGACAAACCCGTAAAAACAAAGTTTTTGACTATAAATCCCTTATATATGAGACATAACTATCAGTATTGATTATTTTCAAACGCTACAAACATTTACAGACTGAATCTGTCTAACTCAACGTTGCTTCATAACCCTGTTGGAGGGGGGGAAAAGTCTGGTCACCGATTCGCTTGACCGAGCTCAGCGTGACACGTAAAATGTAAACAAAAGCACGCGGTACTTCGATAGGTCGCCTCAACGCGTCAACTCAAACTTTCACGTGGAAAAAAACCAATAACAAACAGTGAATTTGAATTACATACGTTATATAAAGATAAACTAAAAATGCATTAATTTAATTACGGTACTTTCGATCGATCTGAAATTTTAATACGATGCATTGTTAGGTCAGTCGGGTCCGTGTGCCAAATGTCAGCTTAATCGGATTACTGGAAGTGGGTCTTTTTGACTTTTGTTTTTTCCGCCCGCCTATGAGATGACGACAGACAGAGACGCCAGTGAAGTTAATATAGGGGATTTAAATAAAACAACCCCGTAAAAAGAAAGTTTTTTACTATAAATCACTTATATAAGAGACCTAACTAAAAGTATTGATTATGTTCAAACGCGACAAACATTTACAGACTGAAACCGAAATTATCTCCCCTGACTTTAAAACTGGGGGAAGGGGGAGGGGGTTTGGACATGGACGGGTGGCGTCAACGCGTTAACTCAACACCTGGTTAAAACACGAGATGTGTTCACGAGGGCTGGCGTGAAGTCAAGTGACCCGTTAAAATGTAAACAATAGCGACCGCTACATATAGTTTATATAGATAAACTAATAATGCATTAATTTGATAACTGTACGTTCAAACGATCTGAAATTTTGATACGATGCATTGTTAGGTGACACGGGTCCGTGTGCCAAATTTCAGCTCGATGGCATCACGGGAAATGGGTCATTTTTTACTTTTGTTTTTCCACCGTACGAAGTGATGGATGACGACGAGATTTCGAAGTTAATATAAGGGATTTAAAAAGATGTGTGGGCTTCAGACGTGAATTTTAAAGAGTTTTTGTGATAAGTTTTAAAAAATAGCTGTAAAAACAAATTTTTTGACTATAAATCCCTTATATATGAGACATAACTAAAAGTAGTGATTATGTTAAAAGCGTGTCCTTTTTAAAAAAATATTTTTAAATATTTAATTATTTAGAATGTATAGTCGTCTGCTAGAGTTGAACTGCACGGCTCACTGGTTTCACTCAAGCCCTCGTTTAACAAATTCCCGTGTTTGCATCAAGGGCAGGGGAGATCAGCGCCTTTCAGTCTGTAAATGGTTGTAAATAAAAGCGTGTCCTTTTTAAAAAAAAGATTTTTTTACATTTTACTTATTTAGAATGTATAGTCGTCTGCTAGAGTTGACCTCCACGCCCCACTGGTTTCACTCCAGCCCTCAATTACCAAATTCACGTGTTTACATCAAGGCCAGGGGAGATCAGCACGTTTCAGTCTGTAAATGTTTGTAAATAAAAGCGTGTCCTTTTTAAAAAAAAAGATTTTTTTTACATTTTACTTATTATTGTGGCTTTTACTGTGCTGGAACCCACGCCCCTCAGCTTGTGAGGGGAGCGCACTATTGACTTCGCTATCCAGCCGCCAAATAGTTCCCTTTCATAAATTTGTTTTCTCATATCCTCTGGAACATGTGTTGTTTCTGCACCACATGTGTCGGAACAGATAGTTTCAATACCCATCTCTTTATCTTCCACCATCAATAATCCCTTCACTTGTACTCATTTCTCCTTATCCCAATAACATTTAATTTTGCAACCTGCTCAAAATTCCTCTTACACCTTTATACCTTCAAAACTTTGCCTGCAACAACAATGATGAGTTTTCTTCTCCTTGGATTATTCTTTGATTTCATTCATGACTGCAAGATTAAACTTTAAGTTCCTTTTAACTGATGATGACGCTTTCCTTACTTTAATGTTTTCTATGAGGAGTAACTTCTTTGCTTTCGATCATGAGTTGCTCATTTGTTATCCTTTGATTTGTTTGCAGATTTTTTAATTGGTTCTCTTAAAGTAAAAAGCTTCCTCTCAGAGGCTTCTATCTCTCAATTCAGAGACCTGTATCTTAAGTTTTGTGTTTTCTTGAGCCTTCATGTTTAGTGATGCCACTTTCTTTCGAGACGGCCCATGAGATCAAGAGGTACAATTTGACAGTGATGGGGAAACAAATTATTTATCCATTTTTAATTGTGCTTGAATTTTCATTCTACTATTGTGGTATCTAGTCCGCCAAGCTTTCTTTTCTTTCCCATGTTCCCGTGGTGTCTTGTGTTTCACTAGCTTTCTTGTTCCTGTCTCCTTGTCCTTTTCATACTTTTGATATTTGCGTTGAAGATAGGCTGCTCGCAAATGAGGGTCAGCATTTCGCCTTTCACGGTACAAACATTGGCATTCCGCGTTCGTCAATAATTTTGGAATTTGATTTTGCCTGGATAAAGAAAACAAAATTTGTGAATGTATCTGAAATTTCATAATCGTAAGGCCCAATTATGACCCTAGTGTTTCACAAAATAATATAAATATTGTATAACTGAATATGTTCATAATATAAAACATAAGTAGAGTGTTGGTTGACAAACAATGCATATTAGTAATCTACTGTACTTATTTAATAAAATAACAATAAGTAATAATATCTGGACAAACTGTTAAGGTCTAGATATAAAATTTTATTAGATTAGACTTGATGCATTTTATTTATCAAATTAAAAAAATATATATTCATATTATCACAAATCCTCACTGTCGTAACAGTCCTTTTACGGGTGTAACGTTTTTTTTACCGCAACACCAGTGAGTGTTACACCAGTGAGTGTTACACCAGTGAGTGTTACACCGGTGAGTGTTTCACCAGTGAGGGTTACACCAGTGAGTGTTACACCAGTGAGTGTTACACCAGTGAGTGTTACACCAATAAGTGTTACACCAGTGAGTGTTACACCAGTGAAAATTTTACAAGCTCTACAACAATTTAGCCCACGGTTTTAGAGAATGAAAATAAACTTATATTTTTATGATAACTACCATTATGCCCTGTTATATTGATCCATTGTTAATATACATTAAGGTATAATTTTAGGTAAAATGGTATGTTACACCAGTCAGTGTTTTACTTATCATTTTGCAGCGGAACGGTCTGCACTGAGCCACACGAAGAGTTTCCAAGCATCAACAGCACCTCCATTGTGGAAAAGGTGGTAGTCACTTTCAGAAATCACCTATTGTTTTTATTGCCAATAATTTCAATCCCCATATTATTCTCTAGTATAAAGCTGTTACACCAGTGAGTCTAACACTGACGACATGGATATTTCGGCCAATAAAAACTAAACGTTTACTTTTTATACACATTGGTATGGTTTTACATACTGTTTAAACGCATATGAACATATTAAAGAATTAATAAAACTAACTAACCTATTTTAATTTTTTATATGAATGTAATTATGAATGGGTTTTATGTTGGCAACATGGTCTTTTTCAAACAGACATATTTTTAAATATTCAATAAAAAAACACACAAAAGCCTTAATTTGAAATATAATACATTTTAAGGTTCAGAAATGAATGCTCTTTAAAACCATACAAGCCACTCAAAAAATGTGCTTCACTATAAAAGTTATCAAACTTTGCGTGGGACGAGATTATGTCCAATTTTTTAAAACGCCCAATTTTATTCAGTAAAACCTTACCACTTCGCTGTTCAATTTTTGCGAATTCATGACTGTCCAATTTTGAAAAAAAACTTTTGTATTTATAGAACTACAAGTACAACGGTTGTCCCTACTTCAAAGAATATCAGTTATAATGGCCGACCTTCAAACCTATCTGTACTTATAATTTTATAAGTGAAAAACTTTTAAATTAAAAAGTGTTATAAAAATGTCCGTCTTCTTTGTTAGAAAGACATTTATTTCTTTAAAACACATTTTACTTAGACCTAGATGTGTATTTATGGTAAATTAATGATAATTTTTTTCACTTTGTCTCGAGCAGTTTTATGAAGAGTTGAAATTACTTTGTGTTTATATTAATCTTAAAATTTTCATTAGATATTTTCTCAAGTCTGCAACAAAGGCAAAGTACTTTAAGTGAATTTTATTTCTTATTGCAAGTTAATAATTTTAATTACAAACAAAAAAATTGGAAAAATATCAAATAGGGACGAGAGCTTGTTTAATTGCAAGTCTACGCCGAGGGTAATAGACACCTTGCAATTCATTAGCATACCATCCCTCAATGAAGGGCGCGAAGTTCAGTAGCGTGCTACTTAAATATTTAGAAATTAGATATGGTAATATTATAGTCTTGAGTGAAAAGATAAACATCAGTATATATTTAACAATAAATAATATAAATTCCCTAGTTTTCAAAATTTTAAAATAATGCAAATTTAAATGTATATATTTTTTAAAATATATATTTCTAAATACAATTTGAGGTTATATAACATATACCATTATAGTAATACAAATTATAATGACTATACCCCATATACTGAAAATTAAATGTAACCGGATTGACACAATAAAAACATTCAGATTGACTCATTAATCGTGCCACCTAAGTTGTCTGATGCACACTGTCATAAAATATATTAATACCGGTGCCTTGTAGTGCAGAGCAGCCACAAAAATACAATTTTAATGCACGTCAGATGTGACAATAAAAAACAATTTAATATGAGGATATTTAACTTTTCTTTACAGCCTACACTTATTCTCTATTAATACATTCGTATATCCTTAAAAGAACAGTGAGCCAAACCAACATAGTCATTACTATCGTATACATCCCCATTCTCCCTTATTATCAAACTCGACAAATACATTTTACTTCTATTTAATCTAGTATACATTTGTTGTGTCTAATTAACGTTTGTAATAAATTGTTAGTATTTTTCAAGTATTAAAGTAAAGTATTACCTCCAAAACTGTCAGACATGTATTTTTAAAGGTTAGAAACACCATTTAAACATATTAAAGAAACGATTAATAGGAAATAATTTATTTCGTATTAAACAGGATTTACTTTTAATAATTAAATAACTATATATTAAAAAGTATATTTAATGTATTTTCCAAATGAAAACAGGGTCAAGACGTTATTTTCAAACAAATCTAATTATTGGTTTATGAAGATAAATACTTGTAGTCTTGCTAGAGGCTCAACATTAGCAGGCATTTAAAAAAGAAAAAACTTGGTTCCTCAAATTTAGTTCAAAATACGTACAAACACAGACACACACAAACCAACTCAAACACATACACACAGACACATACACAAAGCATTAAATTAAAGCACCAACAAAAAATAAACTTCATCAAATATATCAAAACACTTTATACATTTCTGGATATGTTTTTCAATTAAAATACTTCTGAGATGTTGATGTTTTTTATTGTTTTTTTTTGTTTTGTTTTTTATTATTTATTTCATGTAGTCCTCCTTAACGACTTCCGAGACCTTCGCGGCTTAAAATTCATCAGTTTTTGTTTCATGCTTCTATCATATTTAGTTCAAATGTACTATTTTTAAAATTACTTAACATTCCTTACAACATGATCACAGGATAAACTCAATAATATGTTCAACATTACGTCATCAAACTTAGTTACAAGGAATGTTAAAAGCAAAGCTTCAATTTCTGGCCAAGTTGACCTGTAGAACTGCGCATGCACATATCTCAATGTTAGTCAGGGATTATTCACATATCTCAATGTAAGTCAGGGATTATTCACATATCTCAATGTAAGTCAGGGATTATTCACATATCTCAATGTAAGTCAGGGATTATTCACATATCTCAATGTAAGTCAGGGATTATTCACATATCTCAATGTAAGTCAGGGATTATTCGGGAACTGAGCCATGCACATATCTCAATGTAAGTCAGGGATTATTCACATATCTCAATGTAAGTCAGGGATTATTCACATATCTCAATGTTAGTCAGGGATTATTCACATATCTCAATGTAAGTCAGGGATTATTCACATATCTCAATGTAAGTCAGGGATTATTCACATATCTCAATGTAAGTCAGGGATTATTCACATATCTCAATGTAAGTCAGGGATTATTCACATATCTCAATGTAAGTCAGGGATTATTCACATATCTCAATGTAAGTCAGGGATTATTCACATATCTCAATGTAAGTCAGGGATTATTCACATATCTCAATGTTAGTCAGGGATTATTCACATATCTCAATGTAAGTCAGAGATTATTCACATATCTCAATGTAAGTCAGGGATTATTCACATATCTCAATGTAAGTCAGGGATTATTCACATATCTCAATGTTAGTCAGGGATTATTCACATATCTCAATGTAAGTCAGGGATTATTCACATATATCAATGTAAGTCAGGGATTATTCACATATCTCAATGTAAGTCAGGGATTATTCACATATCTCAATGTAAGTCAGGGATTATTCACATATCTCAATGTAAGTCAGGGATTATTCACATATCTCAATGTAAGTCAGGGATTATTCACATATCTCAATGTAAGTCAGGGATTATTCACATATCTCAATGTAAGTCAGGGATTATTCGGGAACTGAGCCATGCACATATCTCAATGTAAGTCAGGGATTATTCACATATCTCAATGTAAGTCAGGGATTATTCACATATCTCAATGTTAGTCAGGGATTATTCACATATCTCAATGTAAGTCAGGGATTATTCACATATCTCAATGTAAGTCAGGGATTATTCACATATCTCAATGTAAGTCAGGGATTATTCACATATCTCAATGTAAGTCAGGGATTATTCACATATCTCAATGTAAGTCAGGGATTATTCACATATCTCAATGTAAGTCAGGGATTATTCACATATCTCAATGTAAGTCAGGGATTATTCACATATCTCAATGTTAGTCAGGGATTATTCACATATCTCAATGTAAGTCAGGGATTATTCACATATCTCAATGTAAGTCAGGGATTATTCACATATCTCAATGTAAGTCAGGGATTTTTCACATATCTCAATGTTAGTCAGGGATTATTCACATATCTCAATGTACGTCAGGGATTATTCACATATCTCAATGTAAGTCAGGGATTATTCACATATCTCAATGTAAGTCAGGGATTATTCACATATCTCAATGTTAGTCAGGGATTATTCACATATCTCAATGTAAGTCAGGGATTATTTACATATCTCAATGTAAGTCAGGGATTATTCACATATCTCAATGTAAGTCAGGGATTATTCACATATCTCAATGTAAGTCAGGGATTATTCACATATCTCAATGTAAGTCAGGGATTATTCACATATCTCAATGTAAGTCAGGGATTATTCACATATCTCAATGTAAGTCAGGGATTATTCGGGAACTGAGCCATGCACATATCTCAATGTTAGTCAGGGATTATTCACATATCTCAATGTAAGTCAGTGATTATTCACATATCTCAATGTAAGTCAGGGATTATTCACATATCTCAATGTTAGTCAGGGATTATTCACATATCTCAATGTAAGTCAGGGATTATCCGGGAACTGAGCCATGCACATATCTCAATGTAAGTCAGGGATTATTCACATATCTCAATGTAAGTCAGGGATTATTCACATATCTCAATGTAAGTCAGGGATTATTCACATATCTCAATGTAAGTCAGGGATTATTCGGGAACTGAGCCATGCACATATCTCAATGTTAGTCAGGGATTATTCACATATCTCAATGTAAGTCAGGGATTATGCACATATCTCAATGTAAGTCAGGGATTATTCACATATCTCAATGTAAGTCAGGGATTATTCACATATCTCAATGTAAGTCAGGGATTATTCACATATCTCAATGTAAGTCAGGGATTATACACATATCTCAATGTAAGTCAGGGATTATTCACATATCTCAATGTAAGTCAGGGATTATTCACATATCTCAATGTAAGTCAGGGATTATTCACATATCTCAATGTATGTCAGGGATTATTCACATATCTCAATGTAAGTCAGGGATTATTCGGGAACTGAGCCATGCACATATCTCAATGTTAGTCAGGGATTATTCACATATCTCAATGTAAGTCAGGGATTATTCACATATCTCAATGTAAGTCAGGGATTATTCGGGAACTGAGCCATGCACATATCTCAATGTTAGTCAGGGATTATTCACATATCTCAATGTAAGTCAGGGATTATTCGGGAACTGAGCCATGCACATATCTTAATGTAAGTCAGGGATTATTCGGGAACTGAGCCATGCACATATCTCAATGTTAGTCAGGGATTATTCACATATCTCAATGTAAGTCAGGGATTATTCGGGAACTGAGCCATGCACATATCTCAATGTTAGTCAGGGATTATTCACATATCTCAATGTAAGTCAGGGATTATTCACATATCTCAATGTTAGTCAGGGATTATTCACATATCTCAATGTAAGTCAGGGATTATTCGGGAACTGAGCCATGCACATATCTCAATGTTAGTCAGGGATTATTCACATATCTCAATGTAAGTCAGTGATTTTTCGGGAACTGAGCCATGCACATATCTCAATGTTAGTCAGGGATTATTCACATATCTCAATGTAAGTCAGGGATTATTCACATATCTCAATGTAAGTCAGGGATTATTCACATATCTCAATGTAAGTCAGGAATTATTCACATATCTCAATGTAAGTCAGGGATTATTCACATATCTAAAATGTAATTCAGGGATTATTCACATATCTCAATGTAAGTCAGGGATTATTCACATATCTCAATGTAAGTCAGGGATTATTCACATATCTCAATGTAAGTCAAGGATTATTCACATATCTCAATGTAAGTCAGGGATTATTCGGGAACTGAGCCATGCACATATCTCAATGTTAGTCAGGGATTATTCACATATCTCAATGTAAGTCAGGGATTATTCACATATCTCAATGTAAGTCAGGGATTATTCGGGAACTGAGCCATGCACATATCTCAATGTTAGTCAGGGATTATTCACATATCTCAATGTAAGTCAGGGATTATTCGGGAACTGAGCCATGCACATATCTCAATGTAAGTCAGGGATTATTCGGGAACTGAGCCATGCACATATCTCAATGTAAGTCAGGGATTATTCGGGAACTGAGCCATGCACATATCTCAATGTAAGTCAGGGATTATTCGGGAACTGAGCCATGCACATATCTCAATGTTAGTCAGGGATTATTCACATATCTTAATGTAAGTAAGGGATTATTCGGAAACTGAGCCATGCACATATCTCAATGTTAGTCAGGGATTATTCACATATCTCAATGTAAGTCAGGGATTATTTACATATCTCAATGTTAGTCAGGGATTATTCACATATCTCAATGTAAGTCAGGGATTATTCGGGAACTGAGCCATGCACATATCTCAATGTAAGTCAGGGATTATTCGGGAACTGAGCCATGCACATATCTCAATGTAAGTCAGTAATTATTCGGGAACTGAGCCATGCACATATCTCAATGTAAGTCAGGGATTATTCGGGAACTGAGCCATGCACATATCTCAATGTTAGTCAGGGATTATTCACATATCTCAATGTAAGTAAGGGATTATTCGGGAACTGAGCCATGCACATATCTCAATGTTAGTCAGGGATTATTCACATATCTCAATGTAAGTCAGGGATTATTCGGGAACTGAGCCATGCACATATCTCAATGTAAGTCAGGGATTATTCGGGAACTGAGCCATGCACATATCTCAATGTAAGTCAGGGATTATTCGGGAACTGAGCCATGCACATATCTCAATGTAAGTCAGGGATTATTCGGGAACTGAGCCATGCACATATCTCAATGTTAGTCAGGGATTATTCACATATCTCAATGTAAGTAAGGGATTATTCGGGAACTGAGCCATGCACATATCTCAATGTAAGTCAGGGATTATTCGGAAACTGAGCCATGCACATATCTCAATGTTAGTCAGGGATTATTCACATATCTCAATGTAAGTCAGGGATTATTCACATATCTCAATGTAAGTCAGGGATTATTCACATATCTCAATGTAAGTCAGGGATTATTCACATATCTCAATGTAAGTCAGGGATTATTCGCATATCTCAATGTAAGTCAGGGATTATTCACATATCTCAATGTAAGTCAGGGATTATTCACATATCTCAATGTAAGTCAGGGATTATTCACATATCTCAATGTAAGTCAGGGATTATTCACATATCTCAATGTAAGTCAGGGATTATTCACATATCTCAATGTAAGTCAGGGATTATTCACATATCTCAATGTAAGTCAGGGATTATTCACATATCTCAATGTAAGTCAGGGATTATTCACATATCTCAATGTAAGTCAGGGATTATTCACATATCTCAATGTAAGTGAGGGATTATTCGGGAACTGAGCCATGCACATATCTCAATGTTAGTCAGGGATTATTCACATATCTCAATGTAAGTCAGGGATTATTCACATATATCAATGTAAGTCAGGGATTATTCACATATCTCAATGTAAGTCAGGGATTATTCACATATCTCAAAGTAAGTCATGGATTATTCACATATCTCAATGTAAGTCAGGGATTATTCACATATCTCAATGTAAGTCAGGGATTATTCACATATCTCAATGTAAGTCAGGGATTATTCAGATATCTCAATGTAAGTCAGGGATTATTCACATATCTCAATGTAAGTCAGGGATTATTCACATATCTCAATGTAAGTCAGGGATTATTCACATATCTCAATGTATGTCAGGGATTATTCACATATCTCAATGTAAGTCAGGGATTATTCACATATCTCAATGTAAGTCAGGGATTATTCGGGAACTGAGCCATGCACATATCTCAATGTAAGTCAGGGATTATTCACATATCTCAATGTAAGTCAGGGATTATTCGGGAACTGAGCAATGCACATATCTCAATGTAAGTCAGGGATTATTCGGGAACTGAGCCATGCACATATCTCAATGTAAGTCAGGGATTATTCGGGAACTGAGCCACGCACATATCTCAATGTAAGTCAGGAATTATTCGGGAACTGAGCCACGCACATATCTCAATGTAAGTCAGGGATTATTCGGGAACTAAGCCATGCACATATCTCAATGTAAGTCAGGGATTATTCGGTAACTGAGCAATGCACATATCTCAATGTAAGTCAGGGATTATTCGGGAACTGAGCCATGCACATATCTCAATGTAAGTCAGGAATTATTCGGGAACAGAGCCATGCACATATCTCAATGTAAGTCAGGGATTATTTGGGAACTGAGCCATGCACATATCTCAATGTAAGTCAGGGATTATTCGGGAACTGAGCCATGCACATATCTCAATGTAAGTCAGGGATTATTCGGGAACTGAGCCATAGCGTACAGTACAATGTTCAAAAAAATGAAGCGCTATAAATCATTTTTATTGTCTAAATCTTCTCTTCTTTCGTATATGCTTTCACCACTCCCTTACAATTATAATTAATCAACCTCAATATGTGACCTTCACCGCTCCCTTACAGTTATTCATTGACCCCCATATGTGGCCATCACCGCTCCCTTACAGTTATTCATTGACCCCCATATGTGGCCATCACCACTCCCTTACAGTTATTCATTGACCCCCATATGTGGCCATCACCGCTCCCTTACAGTTATTCATTGACCCCCATATGTGGCTATCACCACTCCATTACAGTTATTCATTGACCCCATATGTGGCCATCACCACACCCTTACAATTATTCATTGACCCCCATATGTGGCCATCACCACTCCCTTACAGTTATTCATTGACACCCATATGTGGCCATCACAGCTCCCTTACAGTTATTCATTGACCCTCATATGTGGCTATCACCGCTCCCTTAGTTATTCATCAACCCCCATATGGAGCCATCACCGCTCCCATACAGTTATTCATTGACCCCCATATGTGGCCATCACCAATCCCTTACAGTTATTCATTGACCTCCATATGTGGCCATCACCGCTCCATTACAGTTATTCATTGACCCCCATATGTGGCCATCACCGCTCCCTTACAGTTATTCAATCCCCCCATATGTGGTCATCACCACTCCCTTACAGTTATTCATCGACCCCCATATGTGACCATCACCACTCCCTTAAAGTTATTCATCGAACTCCATATGTGACCATCACCGCTCCCTTACAGTTATTCATTGACCTCCATATGTGGCCATCTTGGCTCCCTTATAGTTATTCATTGACCCCCATATGTGGCTATCACCGCTCCCATACAGTTATTCATTGACCCCCGTATGTGGCCATCACCGCTCCCTTACAGTTATTCAATCACCCCCATATGTGGCCATCACAGCTTCCTTACAGTTATTCAATCACCCCCATATGTAGCCATCACCACTCCCTAACAGTTATTCATTGACCCCCATATGTGGCTATCACTGCTCCCATACAGTTATTCATTAACCCCCATATGTGGCCATCACCGCTCCCTTACAGTTATTCATTGACCCCCATATGTGGCCATCACCGCTCCCTTACAGTTATTCATTGACCCCCATATGTTGCCATCACCGCTCCCTAACAGTTATTCATTGACCCCCATATGTGGCCATCACCGCTCCCTTACAGTTATTCAATCACCCCCATATGTGGCCATCACCGCTCCCTTACAGTTATTCATTGACCCCCATATGTGGCGCTTACCGCTCCCTTACAGTTATTTAATCACCCCCATATGTGGCCATCACCGCTCCCTTACAGTTATTCATTGACCCCATATGTGGCCATCACCGCTCCCTTACAGTTATTCATTGACCCCCCTATGTGGCTATCACCACTCCTTTACAGTTATTCATTGACCCCCATATGTTGCCATCACCGCTCCCTTACAGTTATTCATTGACCCCCATATGTGGCTATCACCGCTCCCTTACAGTTATTCATTGACCCCCATATGTGGCCATTACCGCTCCCTTACAGTTATTCATTGACCACCACATGCGGCTATCAACGCTCCCTTACAATTATTCATTGACCCCCATATGTGGCCATCACCGCTACCTTACAGTTATTCATTGACCCCCATATGTGGCTATCACCGCTCCCTTACAGTTATTCATTGACCCCAATATGTGGCCATCACCTCTCCATTACAGTTATTCATTGACCCCCATATGTGGCCATCACCGCTCCCTTACAGTTATTCATTGACCCCCATATGTGGCCATCACCGCTCCCTTACAGTTATTCATTGACCCCCATATGTTGCCATCACCGCTCCCTTACAGTTATTCATTGACCAACATATGTGGCTATCACCGCTCCCTTACAGTTATTCATTGACCCCCATGTGTTGCCATCACCGCTCTCTTACAGTTATTCATTGACCCCCATATGTGGCCATCACTGCTCCCTTACAGTTATTCATGGACCCCCATATGAGGCCATCACAGCTGCCTTACAGTTATTCAATCACCCCCATATGTGGCCATCACCGCTCCCTTACAGTTTTTCATCACCCCCATATGTGGCCATCACCGCTCCCTTACAGTTATTCAATCACCCCCATATGTGGCCATCACCGCTCCCATACAGTTATTTATTGACCCCCATATGTGGCCATCACCGCTCCCTTACATTTATTCAATCACCCCCATATGTGGCCATCACCGCTCCCATACAGTTATTCATTGACCCCCATATGTGAACATCACCGCTCCCTTACAGTTATTCAATCACCCCCATATGTGGCCATCACCGCTCCCTTTTAGTTATTCAATCACCCCCTAATGTCGCTATCACCGCTCCCTTACAGTTACTCATCGACCCCTATATGTGGCAATCACCTATCCCTTACAGTTATTCATTGACCCCAATATGTGGCCATCACCACTCCCTTACAGTTATTCATTGACCCCCATATGTGGCCATCACCGCTCCCTTACAGTTATTTAATCACCCTCATATGTGGCCATCACCGCTCCCTTTTAGTTATTCAATCACTCCCATATGTCGCTATCACCGCTCCCTTACAGTTATTCATCGACCCCTATATGTGGCCATCACCACTCCCTTACAGTTATTCATTGACCTCCATATGTGGCCATCACCGCTCCCATACAGTTATTCATTGACCCCTATATGTGGCCATCACCGCTCCATTACAGTTATTCATTGACCCCCTTATGTGGCCATCACCGCTCCCTTACAGTTATTCATTGACCCCCATATTTGGCAATCACCACTCCCTTACAGTTATTCATTAACCTCCATATGTGGCCATCACCGCTCCCTTACAGTTATTCATTGACCTACATATGTGGCCATCACCGCTCCATTACAGTTATTCCTTGACCCCAATATGTGGCTATCACCGCTCCCATACAGTTATTCATTGACCCCCATATGTGGCCACCACCGCTCCCTTACAGTTATTCATAACCCCCATATGTGGCCATCACCGCTGCATTACAGTTACTCATTGACCCCCATATGTGGCTATCACGCTTCCTTACAAATATTCATCGACCCCTATATGTGGCCATCACTGCTCCCTTAACGTTATTTATTGACCTCCATATGTGGCCATCACCGCTCCCTTACAGTTATTCATTGACCCCCATATGTGGCCATCACCACTCCCATACAGTTATTCATTGACCCCCATATGTGGCCATCACTGCTCCCTTACAGTTATTCAATCACCCCCATATGTGGCCATCACCGCTTCCTTACAGTTATTCAATCACCCCCATATGTGGCAATCACCGCTCCTTTACAGTTATTCATTGACCCCCATCTGTGGCTATCACCGCTCCCATACAGTTATTCATTGACCCCCATATGTGGCCATCACCGCTCCCTTACAGTTATTCAATCACCCCCATATGTGGCCACCACCGCTCCCTTACAGTTATTCAATCACCCCCATATGTGGCCACCACCGCTCCCTTACAGTTATTCATTGACCCCCATCTGTGGCTATCACCGCTCCCATACAGTTATTCATTGACCCCCATATGTGGCCATCACCGCTCCCTTACAGTTATTCATTGACCCCCATATCTGGCCATCACCACTCCCTTACAGTTATTCATTGACCCCCATATCTGGCCATCACCACTCCCTTACAGTTATTCATTGACCCCCATATGTGGCCATCACCGCTCCCTTACAGTTATTCAATCACCCCCATATGTGGCCATCACCGCTCCCTTACAGTTATTCATTGACCCCCATATATTTTTTCAGGTAGCTAGTTGCAGTCAGACACGTTTGTTGGAGTTGCCTGTTGACTGTCATTCGCAGCATCACTGCAACTGCCACTGGCTAATGCACTAGTACTACTACATGAGCGAGAACTAGGTCTAGACGTAGACGAGACGAAAAATGTGTTTAATTTAGATACATTACGAAGAAGCACTTTTTCTTTTTCGATTTTGTTTTCTTTATTCCGTTTCTTTTCTGAAACCAGCTTAGATTTTTTATTGAAGTCAGACATCGTGATATCGATATTTCTGTTACGAATGTAAAAGAGAAAAAGAGAGGGTCATTAAACAATAGAACTTTGTTTTATTATTTGAAATAATATATTTTTTATGTTTCAATTTGTTGTTTAGTTGTTAATTTACTTAAGACAATTTCGGTTTTCCTAGGCCGGAGCCTTATAGGCCTAGGCGGAAATTCGGCCCTGAATATAGACCTTCACTAAATAAATAATAAATACTTAAATGACAATAAAAGTGTGATTTGAAACATACTTACTTTCAAATAGAAAATAAGGGGGGGGGGTCAAAGCTGTGTGACGTATTTTTAGAGGGGGTCTAAGTTTGTGTGACGACGCGTGAAGAAGGGGGGAGTTGGTAAAAAATCGGCCAAAATCGCGTGACGTCATTTATGGAAGGCCCCATACAACATATATATCGACAATAAACTAGTATTTTTTAAGAGTTATGACATAATCCTCTGAAATAAGCTAGTTAAAATTGAACTAAGCCTTTATCTAGGGTAGGAGAATCCAAAAAATACATTAACATTGTATCCCTATCTTTAGGGAACGAGATCAAGTGACATGCACTTGAATAAACTGGTTTATTATTTCAGTACTAGATTGTTCCGGGGCGCCGTGGCGCCTTCGGCGCCCACTTCTTTTAGGGCGCCTACGGCGCCCACCTTATTCATAAGCAAAAATTAAACTTGATGAAATGTTCACAAAGTATTTTTATATGGGCCGTCCATAAAGTACGCCACTTTTTTTGTCAAAACCCCAAGTAACTTATCCTTGTTTGATAAATACGAAATATTAAACTTCCTGAAATGTACACAAAGTATTTTATAATTATAAATCATCAAATCCTATTTTTACATCGTTCCCTTTTTCCAAAATTAAGATATAAGCTAAAGCAATGACGTCATATGATATATTTTTTACAGCGCGTCTTTAATTTGTAATTAATTTGCACACCTTTTGATGCACACCTTGTGTTAAATATAAGATCAACCAATGACGTCATATTAAATATTTTTACAGCGCTAATCACCACACGATTTTTTAAAACTGCTATAGACTGTTCTACATCATGAGCGTTCCACATCCAATGAGTGACTTGGGCTTTTATATTATATATACTAGATTGTGCTGCGGCGCCGTGGCGCCTGCGGCGCCCCCTTTTTTAGGGCGCCTACGGCGCCAACCTTTTTCAAAAGCCCAACTAAGTTATCATTTTTTGATAAATACGAAATATTAAACTTTCTGAAATGTACGCAAAGTATTTAATAACAGGAGTTGTAGGGCGCCTACGGCGCCCACTTTTGTTTTTTGTCAAAAGCCCAAGAAACTTATCCTTCTTTGATAAATACGAAATATTAAACTTCCTTTTTGTTTGATAAATACGAAATATTATACTTACTGAAATGTACACAAAGTATTTTATAATTATAAATCCTCAAATCCTATTTTTACATCGTTCCCTTTTTCCAAAATTAAGATATAAGCTAAAGCAATGACGTCATATAATATATTTTTTACAGCGCGTCTTTAATTTGTAATTAATTTGCACACCTTTTGATGCACACCTTGTGTTAAATATAAGATCAACCAATGACGTCATATTAAATATTTTTACAGCGCTAATCACCACACGATTTTTTAAAACTGCTATAGACTGTTGTACATCATCAGCGTTCCACATCCAATGAGTGACTTGGGCTTTTATATTATATATAGTAGAAGAAATTGTAGTGTTGCTTAAAAAGTAATGTAAGCATATATGTCAAAGTATGTATATACATTTTAATGTTTGTTTTAATGTTTAAATTTGAAATTAAAACAGTTATACAATTTTATTTTTGCTTCGTATTTTTATGTTTCTATACATTCTTGATGTTACGTTTTTATAAAACAATCTAAGTTACACAAAGTAACTAATATTAAGAGTTATAAAAATATAGATTCTATATTAATTAACATTTTGTTTAAAGAAAACATCTCTTATCAACAATCGTCCAAAGTAAGTTTGGTAAATAACAATTTGAAATTCATTTTAAATACAAAAGCACCGGTGCTTTGTGGTGCATCTCTAGCGCAAAACAATTTCTATTGTTGAACAACTTAGAATACAGTAATATTGATCTTTATTTTCTAAATATTTAATAAAAATAAACAAACACAAGTACATAAACACAATTACATAATTTAAATAGCACGTAATCAAATATAAGATTATAACGTTTTTTATATATTTTAGGGTTGAGGAAATTAAGGATTAATTTCTCAATTAAACGTTACAAATTTTAACGATTAAAGTTGTTTTAACGATTATTTGACCCACCACTTATAAATGTACTGAAAGTCAGAAAGTAAAATATTTCGGCCGATAAATGTAAACTAATTTCCGGACGATTACACCAACATTTTGGTTTTAAACTATGGACTGGCGTGAATGTTCAAAATGTTGATGAAGGTTATTGTAACTTTGTTAGAAATCGTTTGCCTACCATGCAATGTTCCCTCTAAGTCTAAGCTTCGTTGGTCCGTGTACAAAGCTAATTAAAAGCTCGTGTGCAAAGTTGCACAAAGTCCATTTTTTGTGCAATATTTTACCAAATATGCTGCGCGGTGATTCTAAACTCCTGCGTCGCGTCGGTCAAATATCTGCGCAGCCGCGCTGTTTAAATGGAACATTGCTACAATAAATCTAACACTTCGCTTACACATCATCTGCAAACCAAATATCCAATAATGTATCGGAAACTTCAGTTGAGACAATCTAAAGCTTTGTGAACGATCGTTCAGCTCGGCTAGTTATATTGTCAATTAGACCCGCTCATCACTTAAACCAAATACAGTGTAATGTCAATAGCCTACGCATTTCTGTTTACGTTTTTGGTTAAAAGATAAAGACGACATGCCAGTGTTATTTCCATTTTCGACAAGTATTTTAATAAATATTACTTATGACACCATAAATTTCAATTTTTGGCTTTAATCGAAAATAACGATTGATTTATTGTTAATTTTTCAAAAGTTAACAATTAAATTTAAATCAATTGTTGTGAGAGACGTGTTGTTGTGTTTACATTGTATGAGAATGCAATTACTTGACCTAGTATGAAACACGTGGTATGAGAGGTGAACTGTAAGCGTGCCTGGTCAAGGACTGAGAGAATAGCTGGATATAAATGTACGGTTCAAGGGGCAACCGAAGTAGATTGCAGTTGATTGCATACGAACTGCTTAGGTATCTGATTGTACAGTTGATCACAGTGAATTGTATATAGTGATTAAAGAAAGTTGTTAACTTGACCACAGTGTGTTAAAGTCTTGTTACTTGACCAGCCATAAGTTCTATTACATTGTGTCAGAAGTGTTGGATCACAAGACTATTTGAAGTACGGACGCCATACCTATCACATGGTGTCAGATGAACCGACTCCACCCGCCACAACCACTGGAGCTACATGGAAACATTGCTGCCAACTGGAAGAGATTTAAGCAGTCTTTCTAGATATACAAGATAGCCAGTGGACTCGACACAAAAAGCAAAGAAGTGCAGAGCATGACACTGCTGCATGTTATAGGCCAGGAAGCGGTAGAAGTGTACAATACATTCCAATGAACTGGACAGGTATGTGACGATTGTGACACAGATTTTCATTCAGTGAAGTGCTTATTACGAAAATTCGAGAATTACTGTTTGCCAAGAAATAATGTGACAGTCGAGAGACACGTGTTTTTCTCCAGAAAGCAAGGTGAGGGAGAAAGTTTCGATAATTTTATCACAGACCTTAAAATTAAAGTAAAGTCTTGTGAATTTGAAAATTTAACAGAGTCGCTAATAAAGGACAGAATTGTGGCTGTAGTAAATAATGAAAATCTCAGGGCTAGACTACTGAGAGAATTAGACCTGAATTTGAACAAGGCTGAAATTATATGCAAAGCGGTGGAAACATCGGAATGGCAATCAAAGCTTTAAATGAAGAAAAGAATGTTCAAGCTGTGAACTCAAAGGCATGTGAGAGACCAAGTACGCACAAGACAACAAGTCAACATGTCAAGCAAGCTGTAAGGGCAAGTACACACATAAAAGCAGGCCAATGCAAATATTGTGGAAAAAAACATGAGCCTAGAAAATGTCCTGCTTATGGCAAGTTATGTAACAACTGTGGAAAATTGAATCACTTTTCTGCTGTATGCAAGTCAGAACGGGTAAAAGTTGTCAACCGTCAACTGAAATATCACGTGGACAATAGTCAAAAAACATTCTGCTTAGGAAGTGTGTCCACGCAACAAGCCACGAGTGATGAATTGAGGGCAATCGTTACGCTTGAACAGAGGCCAGTGATATTCAAACTGAACACGGGCGCACAAGTAAACATTCTGCCACACAGATTGTTTAGTCAACTAAGAATAGGAAGAATGCAGAATTCAACAGCAAGGCTCACTACATACAGTGAGGAAACATTGCCAGTTGTAGGCAAAACATCGATCAAATGCTCTGCGAAGGACAAGACAGAGGTGCTGGAGTTTAAAATAGTCAAGACGCACTCAAAGCCTATCCTTGGTCTGCAAGCTTGTCAAAAGCTGAATCTGATTAAAATCATGGGCGTAATACGCAAGAAGCATCAGTGGTCTCAACAGCAGAAGAAAAATTACGTCAAATCAGACATAATCAACAGAGGTACACTCTCTCAGCGTGTAAGCAACGCACCGAGACAAAAAGAACATAACGGTTCGTGGCAGCCAGCAGTCGTCGTGTCAGCAGCAACGACGCCAAGGTCATACATTGTTAAGACAAAAGATGGTGTGACACACCCACGAAACAACATGTTGAGACAGACATTTCGTGAAAGGAGAGGTGTTACGGGTGATTGTGAGTTCGACACACCAGAGACAAAGCAAGAAGTGCACGCTCCCAGCGTCGGTACGAATGGGTCATCCCCAAGCGTCGTAACTCAGACAGCGAAAGGGTCCACCCAGTCGGCAACAGGTCAGAAAACTTCAGTCATCGTTGATGACGGAGATGGAACAAACAATCCTGGTAAAGGATTGGATAAATCTTTTAAAAGAACTTTTCAGGAACTTTTAACAGCCCTAATATGTATATATATATATATATATATATATATATATATATATATATATATATATATATATATATATATATATATATATATATACTAGTGTATTACCCGTCAAAATGACGGAAGTTTACAAAATAAATACATTTCAGCTGAAATCTATTTCTTTTTTTAAAAAATACACTTCAGAATAAAAATTAATGTAATACAGAACTTTGATTTATTTAATTTATATTTATTCATTTACAATATCGATCGCAGTGCCACCTAACAGAACTATAAAACAAAATTGATCGCAGCGCCACCTAACAACATTACATCAATACAGACAATGGGAATTATGTATATTGATATATATATATATATATATATATATATATATATATTCTATTTTGTGTTTATATACTCACAAATTCATTTATTTCCTCTCGACCACGGTATAACTAGACAGTCAGTTTGTATGTAACACATTGGATATGATTGAAATTATTTTTACATTATAAGGAGTATAGGGAGCTGGGGAGGACTAGAGTATAGGGAGGTGGGGAGGACTAGAGTATAGGGAGGTGGGGAGGACTATAGTATATGGAGGTGGGGAGGACTATAGTATAGGGAGGTGGGGAGGACTAGAGTATAGGGAGGACTAGAGTGTAGGGAGGTGGGGAGGACTAGAGTATAGGGAGATGGGAGGACTAGAGTATAGGGAGGTGGGGAGGACTAGAGTATAGGGAGGTGGGGAGGACTAGAGTATAGGGAGATGGGAGGACTAGAGTATAGGGAGGTGGGGAGGACTAGAGTATAGGGAGGTGGGGAGGACTAGAGTATAGGGAGATGGGAGGACTAGAGTATAGGGAGATGCTAGGACTAGAGTATAGGGAGATGGGAGGACTAGAGTATAGGGAGATGGGAGGACTAGAGTATAGGGAGATGGGGAGGAGTAGAGTATAGGGAGATGGGAGGACTAGAGTATAGGGAGATGGGAGGACTAGAGTATAGGGAGATGGGGAGGAGTAGAGTATAGGGAGATGGGGAGGACTAGAGTATAGGGAGATGGGGAGGACTAGAGTATTATAATCATACACAATAAGATGTGTTTTTATATCTTTCTGAGTAAAACAAAAAAAATCAGTTTTCTAATCTCGTCACAGTGCGTGTGTCTGTGAGTGTGAATACAATAGTTTGAGTACTGTTTATGTTAGGTTAGTACTTTTTTTAGTTAATTGAGTACTGCTTTAGTTAGATCAGTAATGATTCAGTTAGGTGAGTACTGTTTCATTTAAATGAGTACTTTTTCAGTTAGGTGAGTACTGTTTCAGTTAGATGAGTACTGTTTCAGTTAGGTGAGTACTTTTTCAGTTAGGTGAATACTTTTTCAGTTATGTGAGTACTGTTTCAGTTAGGTGAGTACTGTTTCTGTTAGGTGAGTACTGTTTCAGTTAGGTGAGTACTGTTTCAGTTAGGTGAGTACTGTTTCAATTAGATGAGTACTGTTTCAGTTAGGTGAGTACTGTTTCAGTTAGGTGAGTACTGTTTCAGTTAGGTGAGTACTGTTTCATTTAGGTGAGTACTGTTTTAGTTAGGTGAATACTGTTTCATTTAGGTGAGTACTGTTGTTTTTAGATGAGTACTGTTTTAGTTAGATGAGTACTGTTTCAGTTAGGTGAGTACTGTTTCAGTCAGGTGAGTACTGTTTTAGTTAGGTGAGTACTGTTTTAGTTAGGTGAGTACTGTTTCAGATAGATGAGTACTGTATCAATTAGGTCAGTACTGTTTTAGTTAGATGAGTACTGTTTGCCTTAGGTGAGTACTGTTTTAGCTAGGTGAGTACTGTTTAAGTTAGGTGAGTACCACTTCAAATGGGGTGAGTGCTATTTAATTTAGGCGAGTACTGTTTTAGTAAGGTGAGCACTGTTGCAGTTAGATGAGTGCTGTTTTAGTTAGGTGACTACTTTTTTATTTAGGTGAGTACTGTTTCATTTAGGTGAGTACAGTTTCAGTTTGGTGAGTACTGTTTCAGTTAGGTGAGCACTGTTTCAGTTAGGTGAGCACTGTTTTAGTTATGTGAGTACTGTTTCAGTTAGCTGAGTACTTTTTCAGTTAGGTGAGTACTTTTTCATTTACAGGAGTAATGTTTGAGTTTTTTGGACAATTTTTAAAATGAATTATATAATCGTCCATTTTAGTTTTTATAAACTTTTGATCTATTACGGTAATCAGAATTGTTTGTTAGTACGATTCCAGGATAAGTGAACACGTCTGACACCTATGGATAACAAAACACCACACTACCTGGGGACGAGACTCCCCTCCATTTTACCACGTTTTTAAATCCCTTATATTAACTTCACCGCCGTCTCATCGTTCGTTCGTTCGTCAGAAAAACAAAAGTCGAAAATGACCCACTTCCAGTGAAGCCATCGAGCTGAAATTTGGCACACGGGCCCGTCTCACCTAACAATGCATCGTATCAAAATGTCAGATCGATCGAACGTACCGTAATTAAATTAATGCATTTTTAGTTTATCTATATAAATCACTATTTTAAGAATTTTTATTTGTCGTCTGCTAACTTAGCACATATCTTTAGCGGCAGGGGAGATAATTTCGGTTCGATTAAAGCTTCACTGACCTACTTTCGCCGAAACAACAATAGGCTGTGGCTTCACTGCACGCGAATTCGCCAATCTAGTATACGCGCGAACTCGCATCTGAAATGTAATTTTTAGGGTGGCTACACTGCAAGCGTTTGCTTCAGCTGATATCGCGCGATTTTCATTGTTTGTCTTGACAACAACCTTTAACCTTTATCTTTTTGCTATTTAAACATTCATTTTGTATGTTTATGTAGACATCGCCTACTTTCGTTTTTATTTGTTTAGCTTAACAACCACTGTTTTACGTTCGTATTTGAATTTGCATATAGAATTAGAATAGATAAAAATCATATAAATATATTTCTTTCCCCCCATCATTTTATTATGATGGGTAAAGATCAGAGAGACATGGTTAAACCCAAATCTTGTAGAGCGTTAAGAGTAAGAGCGTTGAATTTCATAAATTGAAACATCGTTTCCTAAGTCCTAAGTTTAAGTGATAAGTGAAATAAGTCATAAGTCTTTAATTTTAATTACTTTAACTTTAAACAAGCCGCTGGCGCTCTAGAATCAACGAAGTAGTTTTTTGTCCAAGAAGGTTTTTTTTTAATGAATGTTTCAGTATGAGACCTAAAACATTTGTTTAATTTTAAAGAATAAAATTAAATAGAATAAGACCACATATTGAAAAAACCCCAATAATTTTGGAAATCATTTTCTCCCGAAGAAAGGCCGGCATTAACTTTAACACACTGAGGAACTGAGGTAAGTTAATTTGTTTTTGAAAAAAAATAATTTTAAAAACTAATACTAATAAGGCTAATAATTATTATTAAAGTAAAGTAAATTAATTAAAATTAGTTAACTACTTATTAAACGACTTGACAAATGTCACAGTTATTTGTAGAAGTTTTTTTAGTGAAATTTTTATCACTTTAAAGGATTTTTTAAAAAAATTTAAATTAAGAATGTAGTTAATTTTCAATTTCAAAGCTTATATAATTCAGGGCTATAATGAAAGCAGCAAATTATCATTTATTATTATTAGAAAAATTTAGTTTGTTGCTGAGTTGTCTACAAAATATTAGATATTATTAAAATATATTTAAATTAATGTGCATTTTTTGCACTCATCTGACACATTTTAATATATTATATTAATTTTAGGGTGATATTGATATTCATACAGATGATAAGTTATGACATAGTAATAGTTTGCTTTTTCCGCAATATTATTAAAAATAAAAATTTACTTTTACTTATGTTTTTTCAGATTATAGTAAACAGACCTAGGACTTCTCATTTTATAGAATAACCACTTAACAATTTCAAAATAATTTATGAGACCTTATGCTATTTGGCAGTGTTTTGTTGATGAACATATGCCTTACCAAAATACAGAAATATTGTTACAGATTGATTGCGAAACTTTGAGCAGATATGGGATTATCCAAATTGTGTTGGTATCAATGGCAAGCATGTCTGCATCAAGTGCCCCAAATAATCTTGATCAAAACATTACAAGTATAAACAATGTCATTCTATTATTCTTCAAGTTGAACTTAAAGCCTTGGTTAATACCAAATATTATTTGAAAGTGTTGATTTTGGAGCTTATGGTAAGCCAAGTGACAGTGGGATTTTTCTTGAATCAAATATGTAAAATAAAATAGAGGTTGATTCTCTTACCCTCATCCAAGGGAGCTACCTGGAAGCAATACAAAACTACCATATGTATTTACTGGCGATCAAGGATCATTTAAAGGAATATCTAATTTATCCATACACATGGTGAAACAGAGCATTTGAATTTACAACTTCAAGTATAGTTTGCCCAGTAAAGCTTAATACTTAATCTAGTTATTTGAAGATCCAAACCTACTATATGTAATACTAATATTGTTCCATCATATGTCACATAATTAGATTTGCTCATGTGAGTGTGGGTATGCAAATGTCCAGAGTTTCCAAAAATAGTAAGTAAATAATAAAATTATTGGATATAATTTAATATAAATAATAAATATGGACCATTAGTTTTTCTGTTTTGAATTCTGTATTTATTTAAAGCTTAAAAGCTATATAAATTATTTTTAAATTTTTTATGAATAATGAAAAAATTAAATTTAATTATCTTAACTTTAACATCCATGAGTGATTTATGAACACATGATTTATAGTGGAGTTTTCATTGTGAATTATTAATATTATTAACACAATTGTAAAAATAAGAAAAACCCGTAAAAAACCAAGTTTTTGACTATAAATCCTTTACGTATGAGACGTAACTAAAAGAATGTTCATTATAACACGCAGCGCAAGACCATCCAAAAATACAAAATTGCAGTTGTGTCGTAAAACGTGTTTAATATAATGCGCACCGATCAGGAATATGTTTATAAAAAGAGCTGTCAATAAAATACGCACCTTATTGCGCGACAGAAAGGTTGTTCAATATAATACGCACCGCGACGCTCTATCTCAAAAAATAGCATGATACATAGGAATAAAAAAAATAATCTAAAAAATCAATAATTTAATTACGGTACATGCGATCGATCTGAAATTTTGATACATTGTTTTTATCATCGGTACGAAACTGCCTGCAAAATTTCAGCTCACTATCTTGCGAGCAAGTGGGTTAAAAATCGATCAAAAGTTTTGGCGACAAGCAAGCAAGCAAGCAAGGTCCGCCGCAGACACCACGAGTTAATATAAAGGATTTAATAACAATGTTTTATTAAAATTTTATTCTTCTACAAAGTACTTGCATCTTTATCTTGGGTTAGATGTTTACCCTGAATGCAATAGTTTGCATTTATTTTTCTTTTATACTCTTAACATTTGACACAAAAATTTAGTATAAAAACTATGTATGATAATCCAATTACTTTCCTATTTTTGTTATTCATCTAAATCTAAGTGTATTTGAAACCTTTCTGTATACTCCTCACAATTAATTGTTCTGTAGCTTATATAATCATCAGCAAATAACATAATTTTTGCTATTGATTATTGATGAGATGCTGTTGGGTAAATAATTTATGTAAATTTGAATTAAATTAAGGGGGGGGGTAGGGGGAACTAGGAATGTTTCTTGTGGAACTACTGAGTTTAAATTAGGGGGGGTAGGGGGAACTAGGAAGGTTTCTTGTGGAACTACTGAGTTTAAATTAGGGGGGGGGTAGGGGGAACTAGGAAGGTTTCTTGTGGAACTACTGAGTTTAAATTAGGGGGGGGGTAGGGGGAACTAGGAAGGTTTCTTGTGGAACTACTGAGTTTAAATTAGGGGGGGTAGGGGGAACTAGGAAGGTTTCTTGTGGAACTATTGAGTTTAAATTAGGGGGGGGGTAGGGGGAACTAGGAAGGTTTCTTATGGAACTACTGAGTTTAAATTAGGGGGGATGGTGAAAGAGAACTTGAACAAATGAAACAAGACACCTTAAAATTACAAATTGAGCTAGAGAGTAGAGGCCACAATCCTGGTGATGAAACAAATAGAAGGTCAGCACCAAGGGATACTATCAAAGTAAGAAAATATGATAGCCAAAGAGAAAAAATGGATGTTTATCTGGATTATTTCGAATCCATAATGGCTATGAAAGGCTATAATGAAGAAGATTGGCCAGCACAACTGATGACTCAATTAACTGGAGAAGCATTTGAAGCTTATAACAGTATAGCCAAAGAATACGAAAGCATATATAAGAATGTCAAAAAGGCACTTCTATGTCATTTTGGAAAGTCAGAAAATGATTATACAAGAGAATTTCATGAAATGAGAATCAAGATGGACAAAGATCCACAGATCATAGTACATGAAGCACAAGTCAAACTAACAAAATGGCTGGAACTGACAGCAATAGATACGAGCAATCCAAAGGCCATAATAGACATGGTGTTAATTGACAAGTTTTTAGAAAATGCAACACCAACCCTATTCACATATTTGACTGACAAGAAAGTTCGTACTCAAGCAGAGCTAACAAATGCATTACGAACATTCAAAGACTCTCATCCGAATGTGGAAATGGATAAGAGACAAGACATATTTGCAGCAATACAAATTAAAAGTCAGGAAGAAAGGCAAGGTATGAGAAACCAGACTCTGCCAAACCAAGGCAACAGACATATGGCGAAGCAGTGTTACCACAATAAAGGACAACCAAATAGGGTGTCACCTAATGGCAGCCCTATAAGAAAGAAAACAGAAGAAAAATCAAGACAAGAGCACTTTGAAAACAAAAGTAGCCAAGCATGGAAAGAAAAATATCATAATTCCGGACATAGAGATTATGATCAAGATAGACAATTATGGAGAGAAAAATATAATCATAATTCCAGACATAGAGATTATAATCAAGAAAGACAATCATGGAGAGAAATAAATAATCATAATTCCATAAATAGAGATTATAATCAAAGCAGAAGATCATGGAGAGGCAAATACAATTTTGACTCCAGAAAAAGAAATTATGATCAACCATGGAGAAAGAATGAAAACCAAGACATGAATGATAGAAAAATAATAAAGTTAAATCGAGCACAGACAGAAACTAGTGACATTTTAGCCACTATTAAAAATCAAGTATATGATAAAAGAAATGAAGACCATAGTAGCAGAGAAAGAGATGGTACTAATGAATCTGAAACCATTCGTGTAGAATCATCTGAAGTAGGCAGAACAATTAGTTGTTTATTAAGCAAAATGAAAGACATAGATAAAGACAATGATTTTCAGATAAAGCTTTCTGACATTAACTCATCTGGTCGAAATTCTATTGAACTATCAGGAAACAAAAATGACATCTCAAAAGCTAAGAAACTGATTCAAGATGCTGGAATTGAAATTATGAATGAACATAATCGAAGTCATGGTTGGTGAATTATTGAACATTTAACAATCTGAAGAAACATTCAAAGCCCATCAATTTGAATTCATACTCGTCAATTGAAGAATGACTGTATTGAACTAGGCTATGCTATTAGCCGACTACAAATTTGACATTAAACCTGTGAAGGGAAAGGACAATGTGGTTGCAGACATATTAAGTAGATTGACAATAAATAAAGACACTCTGTGAACTCCTAACTGATAAAACCAGAGACTATTAAAAAGACATTCTGTGAATTACTAAATGATAAAATAAGAGACTGTTTTAACATTAGTCTGTGAATTCCTAAAAGATACAAACAGAGACTGTAATTATATTAATATTTTTCTTTGTTGAACAATGGACAAGGAACAGTGTTTGAATTCCATTGGATTATTAGTTAATTTTAATAATATTGAGTGTTTAAATGTTTTAATTACACAAAATTACAGATGTGTTTAAAAGTCCATTTTCATTTTTTCAGCACAGGTAGACGGTTGCAGTTCTACAGATTTTTTTCTCATTATTTCTTATGTTTAGACTGATGCAGTCCTACAGATTTTTTCTTATTGATTCTATATCCAGAAGTTGTATGTAAGAAAATGAATGTTCATTGATGATAAATATTTGAAATTTGAATATAGATATAGATTGATTTGATTTTATGAAGACCAAAAATGTTGTATTTCATAAACATTTTTTTTTGAAGGATGGGGGTGAATGTCACATCTGATTAACATAATTTTGTGACGTAAGGTCACATGTATGGTGGACGCGGGAAGAAAGGAGCATTTCTATTGGTTGTAAGTGTTGGGCGAGCAGTTGTGTGTAGACTTCCGTCAAGGAAGGTTCTGTGATGAATGATTCAAGATTTCCACGTTATATTACCTCAAATGATTCTTATGTGTACAATATATATGTATATTAAAGTTGTTTTGGATAAACGATTTCTTCAGTGAATTATTGTGCACAAGATTATTACTGTGAGAACGCCTACATAAAAGAGTAATATAAACGTTATATCGTTACAGCGCCCTACCATCGCTGGAGCATCATCTGTGACTAATGATACGATATTACTTAGATGCTTTTTCTTTATTTAAAAAAAAACAACTCATCCATTATATGAAATATTGATTCTCTTTTAGTATTCAGTTTGTATAAAGTGGGCGAATAAATATTCTTTGGAAATTTTTTTTTCCTTTGTTAACCGTACGTATGCTAAAAGTATTGTCCAATTTCCTGGCAAAGATTACTCATCTAACTAAATAGAAAATGAGATGTTATTAAATAGCTTCACAATGAACCTACAACATCTTTAGCAATTTCATTAATTCTTCTTTGCAGTGCTATTTTTCTCAAGCACATTTTCTAGATATTATCAGATGCTGGCTTGTGTAGCTCAGTGCGTATTACTTCACTTACTACCGGTATAATTAGTTTTCCACCAATAGTATGAGGTTTTTTCCGATTTAACAATCATTAACGAAATTTCGTATGAAGCCAGCAAGCCATAGCCATCTTGTGTGTTGCTGTTGCAAATATCTTTGTCAAAGTCAGTTGTTTAAATTTTTGTTCATCTTTTAGAGTTCGAAAAGAGGATAAATCATTTTTCTTTTTTATCACCATAAATTTAGTAAAATGTTCTTGCAGCTTTGAAGGCTTTATAGCTTCGCAAATACATAAATCTAATTTTCTAAATACTTTCTTCTTTATTTGATGCTATCGCCACCTCTTTAAAGTTATTTTCTGCACCCCCCCCCTTTTTTTTTAAACAGCGTCACCGCACCCCATGGATTGCTGCAGCGCCCACCCACTATGCTAAGCCATAAAGGAAACAAAAATGAACTAGCCACAAGAAATTGTTTAAATCGAGCTCCGTCTATACTGGTGGTAGAAGAAGCTGGAAATTCATTGAAATTGTTATCCCTTATTAAAGGGATCGAAGACAAGTGGCTTGCCACTTATATAATATAATCAATATAACTGCAGATTGCTTTCATCAATTAGGCAAAGCAATACATGATGGTAAATGCATTATATTTATAGTTGTCTTAATTTTAGCAAACTAGGTTTCTAAAAATGTATTTTTTCTTCAAATAAAAAAAATTCTATACATGATAGTTATGTACCTGCAATACAAAGTGTAGGCAATACAAATAAGTAAAACTATGTCGTAAGGACTTATACATTGCAATTAAAATGAATTTAAATAAACAATTATTATGTTCTTCTCATTAATACTACGCTTAAGTTGTCTCAGTTACAATGTCATATTGCTTACGTTTACAGTGGTGCTTTTTAGTGCGCGTGCATGGAAAATACAGATTGATTGCACGTCACATATTACAATAAATCATATTTTAATTTGTAAATTGTCCCTTATGTGTTTTATGTGAGTTAAAAATTGTATCAATGATTTCATTTCCATTTAAATATGCTGTATGGGAATTTTCAAATTTCTTAATGAATTTACTGGCTAATAAAATAACAATCAAACAACACTATCAAACTAGAATACAACACTAAGAATCAGGAAACTCTAACAACTGAGAGACAACATTTACAGTTAGACAACTCTTAGAGACGGACAAACAATACTAAAAAACAGACAACTTTTACATACAGACATATTCACAAACATCAATAGTGTAACCATTTAGGGAATAACACAAAGATATGAGGAATATCTCTGGCATAAAAACACACACTTTACGTACATATATGACACACAAACATATAGACATACAACACAACCAACGTAAATCACTAGACAGACCACTAACTTACCTTACAAAGCTAGAATCGACCTCATCTACACTGTAGCCGCGTGATGTAACAGACGGAGAAGTAACTCTATGATCACCAGCGAAGAAAATTACACGTCGACCCTGAGCCTCGTCGTTAAACTTTCTCTGCTCTGCTCTGTGTCCACCTAAAATGAAACACAGGAGATATTAAAACATGGTAAACCCACCCTTCCCCAGTATTGTATTAGGTCAGAGTATGTCAAGACAGAACTTCTGGATGTTATACCTAGGTGGCCAGTAAGTGGACTAGCACTGTTGACTAAACCAAATGAAATTAGATAATGGCCAATCAGCGTTCATTGACTCATAAGTTTATAAAAGCAGGTACATGAAAAAAATGTTCTCTTTTGGACAAGTCCGGACTGAAGTTTTGGTCACCAACAGTGATCTTCTGTTTTTGTGGTGACAGACAACCCACAGCTTCAGGGGACATATAATGAACAAAAAAACTTAAAAAACATAAAGATCTGAGACCAGCTGCAGTGAGGAATGTAGAATCTCGCATGATGTATCAGAAATATTTCTTTACAGTCACAAACACTAGTATAGTCACTACAGACTCACAACTCTAAGTTATTTCATTGATAGCATATAGGTGTGATCTGATGAGTACGATTGTGTGATTGTAATGTGACAGATATAAAATTGATCAACTAACATAAAAGTTCTGAGTACTTCACTGTGGGTGACTACAAACATTAGTTTGTGGCCTATAGAAATCTAGACTTTACGTAGCTGTTTATGCGTAGAGTGCAGCTGTTCACGGCCCGCGTGACCACTAGAGCACGCCCATGCCCATCACGCCGTACTATTACAAGTGGTCGTCCGAACAAGTGTCGTCTTCCCAGTCCCAT